>CM060672.1:1968555-2111055 GCA_030686955.1 Odontamblyopus rebecca
CCAGGACTAGGACTAAACCAGGACTAGGACTAAACCAGGACTAGGACTAAGCCAGGACTAGGACTAAACCAGGACTAGGACTAAGCCAGGACTAGGACTAAACCAGGACTAGGACTAAACCAGGACTAGGACCAGGGCTCTACAGTGTGCCCATTTCACTCGCATTTGTGAGTAAATATTTTGCCGTGCGAACGTGGAAAACAAAACTCATCTGTGCGATGCTTCTGCAGCACAATAAGGAGCTGCACAGACGTAACGTGACGAGTTAAACTTTCTAAATGCACTTTTCCCAGCGCGAGCGCAACCACATGACACCTCCGACCGCGCACGACCCCAGCACACGAGCAGAGGAGGGAGGATCTATCAGACCGATTACGGCTTCGTTTAACATGGAGATGGAGATATAACACACATTAGCAAAGACATTTTTATTGCTATTTATTTATAAGTTTATTACCATTTTCTATGTTGTTTTACTGTGTTATTGTGATGTGATGTGAGCTCCTGTGTCCAAGTCATTTCTCTTGTGGATCAATAAAGTTTAAGTCAGACAAAAATGCAGTAAGAGAAAAGACACAAACAAAACCATAAATGTGTTTGAAGAGCAGATGCTGGACTCACTCCGAGGGCGGGGAAGCTCCTGTCGTCGGGAAACTGCAGCTCCACTAAAGCGGCGTTCCTCTCCTGCTGCTCTTTGGCCAGACGCTGCTCCAGGGTCAGACCGAACGACACCAGCTCAGACTTACTGCAAAAACAAAAAACACACCCGAGTTTCACCCTCGTGCAGCCACACGCTGAGCTCCAAACTACACAAAAAGAACTGCTTCAGTGCCGGACATTTAAAACAAGAACATCGTGACTCCTCCTGCCCCGAAGTCCGGGTTTTACAGATCTACAAGACCAAACTCACAGGGCAGAGCTGACAGGGCAGAGCTGACAGGGCAGGGGTGACAGGGCAGGGGTGACAGGGCAGGGGTGACAGGGCAGGGCAGGGGTGACAGGGCAGGGGTGACAGGGCAGGGGTGACAGGGCAGGGCAGGGGTGGCAGGGCAGAGCAGGGGTGACAGGGCAGGGCTGACGGGGCAGAGCAGGGGTGACAGGGCAGGGCAGGGGTGACAGGGCAGAGCAGGGGTGACAGGGCAGGGGTGACAGGGCAGGGCAGGGGTTCTGGGCAGGGCAGGGGTGACAGGACAGGGCAGGGCAGGGGTGACAGGGCAAGGATGACAGGGCAGA
The DNA here is from genome assembly GCA_030686955.1 of Odontamblyopus rebecca. NCBI lineage: Eukaryota > Metazoa > Chordata > Actinopteri > Gobiiformes > Gobiidae > Odontamblyopus > Odontamblyopus rebecca. The sequence continues at coordinate 1,969,789 of CM060672.1, forward strand.
GCTGACAGGGAAGGGGTGACAGGGCAGAGCAGGGGTGACAGGGCAGGGGTGACAGGGCAGGGGTGACAGGGCAGAGCAGGGGTGACAGGGCAGGGGTGACAGGGCAGGGCTGACAGGGAAGGGGTGACAGGGCAGGGGTGACAGGGCAGGGCAGGGGTGACAGGGCAGGGGTGACAGGACAGGGCAGGGCAGGGGTGACAGGGCAGGGGTGACAGGACAGGGGTGACAGGGCAGGGGTGACAGGGCAGGGCAGGGGTGACAGGGCAGGGGTGACAGGGCAGGGGTGACAGGGCAGGGGTGACAGGGCAGGGCAGGGCAGGGGTGGCAGGGCAGGGGTGGCAGGGCAGGGCAGGGGTGGCAGGGCAGGGGTGGCAGGGCAGGGGTGACAGGGCAGGGCAGGGGTGGCAGGGCAGAGCAGGGATGACAGGGCAGGGCAGGGGTGACAGGGCAGGGCAGGGGTGACAGGGCAGAGCAGGGGTGACAGGGCAGGGGTGACAGGGCAGGGGTGACAGGGCAGGGGTGACAGGGCAGGGGTGACAGGGCAGGGGTGACAGGGCAGGGGTGACAGGGCAGGGGTGACAGGGCAGGGCAGGGGTGACAGGGCAGGGGTGACAGGGCAGAGCAGGGGTGACAGGGCAGGGGTGACAGGGCAGGGGTGACAGGGCAGAGCAGGGGTGACAGGGCAGGGCAGGGGTGACAGGGCAGGGCAGGGGTGACAGGGCAGGGGTGACAGGGCAGGGGTGACAGGGCAGGGCAGGGGTGACAGGGCAGGGGTGACAGGGCAGGGGTGACAGGGCAGGGCAGGGATGACAGGGCAGGGCAGGGGTGACAGGGCAGGGCAGGGGTGACAGGGCAGGGGTGACAGGGCAGGGGTGACAGGGCAGGGCAGGGATGACAGGGCAGAGCTGACAGGGCAGGGGTGACAGGGCAGGGCAGGGGTGACAGGGCAGGGGTGACAGGGCAGGGCAGGGGTGGCAGGGCAGGGGTGACAGGGCAGGGGTGACAGGGCAGGGGTGACAGGACAGGGCAGGGGTGACAGGGCAGGGCAGGGGTGACAGGGCAGGGGTGACAGGGCAGGGGTGACAGGGCAGGGCAGGGGTGACAGGGCAGGGGTGGCAGGGCAGGGGTGACAGGGCAGGGGTGGCAGGGCAGGGGTGGCAGGGCAGGGGTGACAGGGCAGGGCAGGGGTGGCAGGGCAGGGGTGACAGGGCAGGGGTGACAGGGCAGGGCAGGGGTGACAGGGCAGGGGTGACAGGGCAGGGGTGGCAGGGCAGGGGTGACAGGGCAGGGCAGGGGTGACAGGGCAGGGCAGGGGTGGCAGGGCAGGGGTGGCAGGGCAGGGGTGACAGGTGTTATTGGGTATGACTGTGGAGACTTCAGCCCTTTTGCTTTTTCCTCTGGATGATTTGGGGTTAACGACAGTTCCAGGGATCTGCACCTTCTCCTCTGGTGCCGCACCTTCTCCTCTGGTGCTGCACCTTCTCCTCTGGTGCTGCACCTTCTCCTCTGGTGCTGCACCTTCTCCTCTGGTGCTGCACCTTCTCCTCTGGTGCTGCACCTTCTCCTCTGGTGCTGCACCTTCTCCTCTGGTGCTGCTGTTCCCGGGACTTTGGGACAAACCCACTTTTCCCTTTTCTCCAAAGTTTTGAGAATGACACAGATATTAATGTTGGTACCAGAACGTCTGAGAGCAACTTCCCCCAACCGTCCAGAGCAGTTTGGTGATGAACGAAGCCTTTTCCAGCAGGATGGACCTTCACGTGAAGCAAACAGAATAACTAAACGGCTCAAGGAACAAAACAAAGATTTTAGGTCCAAACTCCCCAGATCTTAATCCCACTGAGAACTTGAGGTCAATCCTCAAAAAAACCCACAAATTCTGACAAACTCAAAGCTTTGATTCTGCCAGAATGGAGCCGTCAGTCAGGATTTGGTCCAGAAGTTGATGCCAGGGAGAAGTGCAGAGGTCCCGACACGGTGAAGCTTTTCCCTGCAGTCGTTCCCTCCGGGACGTGGGTGGAGGAGTGGGATCAGTTTTCTCCCGCTGCTCTTCCACCTTCACACTCTGCTCCGTTGTTTCTCCTCTGTTCGCTGCTGTCGTGCTGTCGGCGGGGGAGTATTTAAAGATCCTGGAGCTTCGCCGCGTGTACGACCACATTTCCTCCGACCGATCAGTGGACATGAGGCCCAGCTCCGGCTCACAGGGCCGAAAACGAGACTTAAACCAGGGGGGAAGCGCCGTCTCTGTGGCCCCAAACTCCTGAACGCTCTGCCCGTCCGAACAGCCCCACAGTGAAGTGCTTCAAGTCTCGTCTTAAGGCACATTTTTATTCTTTCTCTGTGTCGTTTATGCTTTACTTATAGTTTATTTCTTTCATCTATTTGTGCCACTCTGTGGTTTGACAGTTGTTGTTTTAGGAGTATGAGTTGGTCTGAGCGTTTGGGTTTTATTTTGCTGGTTTTACTCTGTTTATTCTTATTTTATTCTTCTTGCTTTGTATCTGTGCAGCACTTTGGAAACTGTTTGTTTATGAAATGTGCTGTAGAAACAAAGTGGACTGGATCAGTCTGTCCCTTTCTTCTCCTTTCTTCTGATCGTCTCCATCACAGACTTGGGTTAAAGGAAATGCTCTGAAGCTGCAGCAGTTATTTTAGGAGGAACACAATAATCTGTGTGTCTCACCTGCCGTGTGCGTCGCGCTCCTCTGGGGGGGGCTGCGCTTGGGTCCAGGGCGAGTGCTTTGGCCCCCGTCCTGCAGGTGGCGCCGCGCTCTGAGACGCACCGGGGGGACCAGAGGAGGATTTACTGCCCCTGCCACGGCCGCGGTGCTCCCACTCTGAGAAACACAGAAGAACCACGGAGAATAAACCCCACACACCTCCAGGAGCGTCAGATCCATCACTTCAGCTCCAGGACTTCTGCAGAAAACTGTGTGTAAACGTGTTTGGGGCTTTGCAGAAGTGGACAGCCTGATGGTAAAGGCGCGTGAGGTGTACGGTCGGGGTTTGTTCTCACCTCCGGCTCCGTTACTGACCCTCTTCTCCCGGACCACGGTGCTCCAGGTGGTCTCAGGGGGCGGGCGCAGCTTCCACACCGGGACGCTCCTGCCGACGGGACAAAAACACTTCAGGATTAGAACACGGACCCGCCGAAGCCTCAGGAGGACGCGCGGTGTCCACAGCAGAACACAGCCCGTATATATGAGAGGACAGAGCTAAAGCGCAAACTGCCCCGTGCCAAACAGGAAGTGCTCCAGGAGGCTCTTGGGGCTCCTTCACATTAGGATCTTCTCGTCCCTCTGTCTGTACCTGCTGCTCTGAGCCTCGTCATTCTGGACTTAAACTGTTCGTCTGAAGCCGCCACACAGGATCCTGAACTTTGCATTTCTCTGTTTTGTTCCTAAATCAAGATCTGAACAGAAATAACGGACCAATCAGACGCCTTCATTCCCCGAGGCCCCTCCCCCTAGCGTTAGCAACAGGTTTGATTGACAGCTCGTTTCGTTGCTAAGTAAGTTCCCTTCCCGCTTTCCCCCGAGTGACGATTTCTGAAATAAAATGACAAAATATCTCAAACAGTCACAATATCTAATGTGACTAGAATCTGAACGAGCAGAATTTAACGAGCAGAAAGTAAAGAGAATTTGGTTAAATTGTGACTCTGTTGTTGTTCGTACGGAACAGAACAAACAACATAAATCAGTGACTTAAACTCTTTAAAGCTCAAAGTTTCTTCTTCTTCTGCAGAATCAGGTAAATCTCTGCTCTGAGGAGGCGCCACATTTAACCTCCTCACTCATGATTGGCTCTGGCGGTTGCTAAGATACTGGAGGCTGATGCTGTGGCGCTCATATACAGGGACTGTGATGCAGGGGGAGGTGCAGGAGGAGGTGCAGGGGGAGGTGCAGGAGGAGGTGCAGGGGGAGGTGCAGGGGGAGGTGCAGGGGGAGGTGCAGGAGGAGGTGCAGGGGGAGGTGCAGGAGGAGGTGCAGGGGGAGGTGCAGGAGGAGGTGCAGGGGGAGGTGCAGGAGGAGGTGCAGGAGGAGGTGCAGGAGGAGGTGCAGGAGGAGGTGCAGGGGGAGGTGCAGGAGGAGGTGCAGGGGGAGGTGCAGGAGGAGGTGCAGGGGGAGGTGCAGGAGGAGGTGCAGGGGGAGGTGCAGGAGGAGGTGCAGGGGAGGTGCAGGAGGAGGTGCGGGGGGAGGTGCAGGGGGAGGTGCAGGAGGAGGTGCAGGAGGAGGTGCAGGGGGAGGTGCAGGAGGAGGTGCAGGGGGAGGTGCAGGAGGAGGTGCAGGAGGAGGTGCAGGGGGAGGTGCAGGAGGAGGTGCAGGAGGAGGTGCAGGAGGAGGTGCAGACTCACAGTTCTCCCAGGTCCTCGGTGTAAACGGTCACGGCGGCGCTGTGGTCTGGAGGCAGCTTCAGCACCGTCGCACTGACCATCTGAGCGCTGGAGTCCACAAACACCTGCACACACACACGGCAGGCTAAACACGACGCACAACACACACACACACACGGCAGGCTAAACACGACGCACAACACACACACACACACGGCAGGCTAACACACACACACACTTCTCATTCCCGTATCCCCGGAGCTTCAGGTGCTGTCGAAAACATTCCAACGGGTCCTGACAGTGGAGAAGTTGCTCTTTCTCCCCTTATGTTTATTACGGTAAATTTGTGCAGCACCGAGTGCAGAGCGGTCAGATTTGGAGAGAGCGGCGGAAGTTTACAAGTGACTTTTCGGTGGTTTTTCATTTTTTGTGTGTGTTTTTGTGTTTTTCTTCTCTTTCAACTGTCCTTACACATCAACACACACAGTAATGTTGAACAACTGCCCGATACCGACAGCTGAACCCCTCTGGTAAAAGGGGCAAAAGCACCGACTCCCGGGACATTTTCGGACGTTTTTTAAGTCAAAGGAAAAATCCAGGCGGGATTTTGATGCATGGAAATAATCAGGCTAAAAGGGTTAAACAAAACTAAAATGAGACCAAAGTGATGCAGATGTGTCCTGCACCTGTTATGATTCCTCACCGGGTTTAGTTTAGTTTATTTAATGAGGCGGGGACAGTGCACAGTCACATTAACCCCAACAGGAGAGAGGCAGGTCATTTCCACCTGTCGTCCCCGGGCAGGTTCATGTTATAGTTTATAAAAGAGAATGTTTTTTTAATGACAGGAGCGTCGTATAATCTGAGTTCTGGACCTTTAAGATGATTTAACTGAGATCAGACGGACACGATCGCTGAAGAATCAGTGATTTGACTGATTACGTGTGATTTTAAGGTAAGACGCAGGACGAAGGAGGAAGAAAGTCTGTGTGTTTATGTGTTTATGTTCAGGACACCAGCACCAAGAGACTGAAACTCCTGAGAAAAAGAACAAATATGAAAATATCACTCTTTTCTATTCACTTTGTGCACAAGAACGAGACTGAAATTGGACCAAACCGGAATAAGTACACAGGAGTACGCAGGAGTACGCAGGAGTACGCAGGAGTACACAGGAGTACACAGGAGTACGCAGGAGTACGCAGGAGTACGCAGGAGTACGCAGGAGTAGACAGGAGTACACAGGAGTACGCAGGAGTACGCAGGAGTACGCAGGAGTACGCAGGAGTACACAGGAGTACACAGGAGTAGACAGGAGTACACAGGAGTACACAGGAGTAGACAGGAGTAGACAGGAGTAGACAGGAGTAGACAGGAGTACACAGGAGTACGCAGGAGTACACAGGAGTACGCAGGAGTACGCAGGAGTACACAGGAGTACGCAGGAGTAGACAGGAGTACGCAGGAGTAGACAGGAGTAGACAGGAGTACGCAGGAGTAGACAGGAGTAGACAGGAGTAGACAGGAGTGGGAGTACGCAGGAGTACATAGGAGTACGCAGGAGTACATAGGAGTAGACAGGAGTACACAGGAGTAGACAGGAGTAGACAGGAGTAGACAGGAGTAGACAGGAGTACACAGGAGTACACAGGAGTACGCAGGAGTACGCAGGAGTACGCAGGAGTACATAGGAGTACGCAGGAGTACATAGGAGTACGCAGGAGTAGACAGGAGTACACAGGAGTAGACAGGAGTACACAGGAGTAGACAGGAGTACACAGGAGTAGACAGGAGTACACAGGAGTACGCAGGAGTAGACAGGAGTACGCAGGAGTACACAGGAGTACGCAGGAGTAGACAGGAGTAGACAGGAGTAGACAGGAGTACACAGGAGTAGACAGGAGTACACAGGAGTAGACAGGAGTACACAGGAGTAGACAGGAGTAGACAGGAGTAGACAGGAGTAGACAGGAGTACACAGGAGTACACAGGAGTACGCAGGAGTACGCAGGAGTACGCAGGAGTAGACAGGAGTACGCAGGAGTACGCAGGAGTACACAGGAGTAGACAGGAGTACACAGGAGTACACAGGAGTAGACAGGAGTAGACAGGAGTAGGCAGGAGTAGACAGGAGTACGCAGGAGTACACAGGAGTAGCAGGAGTGACAGAGAGACAGGAGTAGACAGGAGTACACAGGAGTAGACAGGAGTACGCAGGAGTACACAGTAGTACACAGGAGTAGACAGGAGTACACAGGAGTACACAGGAGTACACAGGAGTAGACAGGAGTAGACAGGAGTAGACAGGAGTAAGCAGGAGTACGCAGGAGAAGTGCAGGAGTACGCAGGAGTAGACAGGAGTACAGGAGAGAGAGTCAGGAGCAGGAGTAGACAGGAGTAGACAGGAGTAGACAGGAGTACGCAGGAGTACGCAGGAGTACGCAGGAGTACACAGGAGTACACAGGAGTAGACAGGAGTAGACAGGAGTAGGCAGGAGTAGACAGGAGTACGCAGGAGTACGCAGGAGTACGCAGGAGTAGACAGGAGTACACAGGAGTACGCAGGAGTACACAGGAGTAGACAGGAGTAGACAGGAGTACACAGGAGTACACAGGAGTACACAGGAGTAGACAGGAGTAGACAGGAGTAGACAGGAGTACGCAGGAGTACGCAGGAGTACGCAGGAGTAGACAGGAGTAGACAGGAGTAGACAGGAGTAGACAGGAGTACGCAGGAGTAGACAGGAGTACACAGGAGTAGACAGGAGTAGACAGGAGTAGGCAGGAGTAGACAGGAGTAGACAGGAGTAGACAGGAGTACGGAGTAGACAGACAGGAGTACAGGAGTACACAGGAGTAGTACTCAGGAGTTGTCAGGAGTACACAGGAGTAGACAGGAGTAGACAGGAGTACTCAGGAGTAGTCAGGAGTACGCAGGAGTACACAGGAGTACTCAGGAGTAGACAGGAGTACACAGGAGTAGACAGGAGTACAGGAGTACGCAGTACATAGGAGTACGCAGGAGTAGACAGGAGTACAGGAGTAGACAGGAGGACAGGAGTACATAGGAGTACGCAGGAGTACACAGGAGTCTAGGAGTACACAGGAGTAGACAGGAGTACACAGGAGTAGACAGGAGTAGACAGGAGTGCAGGAGTACAGGAGTACAGGAGTAGACAGGAGTAGACAGGAGTAGACAGGAGTACGCAGGAGTAGACAGGAGTAGACAGGAGTAGACAGGAGTACACAGGAGTACACAGGAGTACACAGGAGTAGACAGGAGTAGACAGGAGTAGACAGGAGTACGCAGGAGTAGACAGGAGTAGACAGGAGTAGACAGGAGTACACAGGAGTAGACAGGAGTACACAGGAGTACACAGGAGTACACAGGAGTACGCAGGAGTAGACAGGAGTAGACAGGAGTAGGCAGGAGTAGACAGGAGTACTCAGGAGTACGCAGGAGTAGACAGGAGTACACAGGAGTAGACAGGAGTACACAGGAGTACGCAGGAGTACACAGGAGTACACAGGAGTAGACAGGAGTAGACAGGAGTACGCAGGAGTAGACAGGAGTACGCAGGAGTAGACAGGAGTACGCAGGAGTACGCAGGAGTACACAGGAGTACGATAGGAGTACGCAAGGAGTAGACAGGAGTAGACAGGAGTACACAGGAGTAGACAGGAGTACACAGGAGTACACAGGAGTACACAGGAGTAGACAGGAGTAGACAGGAGTAGACAGGAGTAGGCAGGAGTAGACAGGAGTACGCAGGAGTAGACAGGAGTACACAGGAGTAGACAGGAGTAGACAGGAGTACGCAGGAGTACGCAGGAGTAGACAGGAGTAGACAGGAGTAGACAGGAGTACGCAGGAGTACGCAGGAGTACGCAGGAGTACGCAGGAGTACACAGGAGTAGACAGGAGTAGACAGGAGTAGACAGGAGTACACAGGAGTACGCAGGAGTACGCAGGAGTACGCAGGAGTACGCAGGAGTAGACAGGAGTACACAGGAGTACGCAGGAGTACGCAGGAGTACACAGGAGTACACAGGAGTACGCAGGAGTACGCAGGAGTACGCAGGAGTACGCAGGAGTACGCAGGAGTACGCAGGAGTACGCAGGAGTACGCAGGAGTACGCAGGAGTACGCAGGAGTAGACAGGAGTACACAGGAGTACACAGGAGTAGACAGACGGGCACAGACGGGCACACACGGGCACAGACGGGCACACACGGGCACAGACGGGCACAGACGGGCACAGACGGGCACAGACGGACACAGACGGGCACACACGGGCACAGACCTGGCAGCGGTCGCCCACGTTGTACTGCATCCCTGAGGCGATGCAGAAGTCCATCTTCTGCTGAGCTGAAATCAAACACACAGGGATCTCTCAGACACTCCTGCAAGAGGAAATAACCACGGTTGCCATGGAAATTAACTAAATATGTCATCTTATTCAAGCCAATAAAGAGGAAAGTGGAGCCAGTGAAGATTGTGTGTTACAGAAATACACTTCCAGCCAAAAATGTCTGGACACTGGGGACGGGGATTCGATTACATTTTCTTCATCGATCGTCGGGAAAATTAACGATCGATTTTCAATTAATCATTAACATTTTATGTTAAAATTATCATCATTATTCTTCCTGTTCCTCATCTGCATAAATAAACTCATCTTTAAACACATAAAGGTCCTGACTCCAGAGCCTCATCAGTGTGAGGTCAGAATGAGTTTAATGCAGATTTAAACATTTGTTTACGTTTTACACAAACTAAACTTAAAACCTCACGGCTCATTTGCATAAACTGTAAGAGCTGAAAAAAGCAGCTCTTTCCTTGTGCTGCTTCAGCTTCTGTGGGACTAAAGGACTCGACTCAGTGAATATGAGTGTTCTCTCTGTGACTCAGTGAATACGAGTGTTCTCTCTGTGACTCAGTGAATACGAGTGTTCTCTCTGTGACTCAGTGAATACGAGTGTTCTCTCTGTGACTCAGTGAATACGAGTGTTCTCTCTGTGACTCAGTGAATATGAGTGTTCTCTCTGTGACTCAGTGAATATGAGTGTTCTCTCTGTGACTCAGTGAATACGAGTGTTCTCTCTGTGACTCAGTGAATACGAGTGTTCTCTCTGTGACTCAGTGAATACGAGTGTTCTCTCTGTGACTCAGTGAATACGAGTGTTCTCTCTGTGACTCAGTGAATATGAGTGTTCTCTCTGTGACTCAGTGAATATGAGTGTTCTCTCTGTGACTCAGTGAATATGAGTGTTCTCTCTGTGACTCAGTGAATATGAGTGTTCTCTCTGTGACTCAGTGAATATGAGTGTTCTCTCTGTGACTCAGTGAATATGAGTGTTCTCTCTGTGACAGAGGATGTTCTGCTGATGCTGAGTCTGTTCTGTGCGTATGTCGCGTTGCAGATGCTGCGTAAACATGTGAAACCGGGACACTCACAAACCCGATCATACCCGGGACACTGATGTGCAGGGAAACGCACTCTGAGGAATATAGGGATCTCCAAGGAGCCAGAGCTGAGACGTGGGACTGTGAGGCTCCAGAGTTTGTGCTCAGACCTCGACTCCTCAGGCTACGTTACACAGACAACATTCAGTTTGGCCATTAACATGAACCTGATCCACCAAACTCTGAAGGATCAAATATGGATTAATCGCCTCCTCAGCCCGACCCTGGTGGACACGTCACTTATTCAGTGTTTTTCTGTCAAAACTCGATGCTCTGAGGACGGAACAAGATTCAAACATGGAGTAAAGCTCAGAGCCCGTTTGAGTGAGACAGAAGACACGTTTGCCCCATGTCTGAGTGTGTGTGTTGTGCATCTCTTGTGTGTGTGTTGTGTGTCTCTTGTGTGTGTGTTGTGTGTGTGTGTTGGTCTCTTGTGTGTGTGTTGTGTGTCTCTTGTGTGTGTGTTGTGCGTGTGTGTTGTGCGTCTCGTGTGAGTGTGTTGTGTGTGTGTGTGTCTCTTGTGTGTGTGTTGTGCGTCTCACCCTTCTTGGTGCGCGTCCACACGTCGTACTGGACGTTTCGGAGCAGAGTCGGGTTCAGAGATCGTTTCACTCGCTCAGACAGAAACCGACCGCGGCCTCGGCCCTGGAGAAAAGAACACGAGAATCAAGGGTTTAAAATTCACTTTAGTCTGTGGACGACTCGAGGAGAACACAGAGCGGCAGTAACTGTAACAACAGCATTAAGTAATCAGTAGTAGCTGCAGTAATGTAACCAGTAGCTGCAGTAGTAACAGTAGTAGTAGTAGTGTGGCTGCATAAGTAGCAGTAGTAATAGTAACTGATTAATGCACAATAACAATGATAGTAATAATAATTAACAACAATAATAACGATGATAATAAGTAATAATAACAATAAGTAACAGTGGTAGTAATAACAATAATAACAATAATAGTAAATAACAATGATAGCATAATATGTGTATGATAATAACAATATGTAATGCAATAATGTGTAATAATAGATAACAGTAATGATATTAGTAGCATAATAATAATAATAATAATAATAATAATAATAATAATAATAACAATATTAATAATAATAATATAATAATAGTATGTAATAATAATAACAATAATAACAATAATAATAATATAATAATAATAATAATAATAATAATATTAATATAATAATATAATAATAACAATAATGATAATATGTAATAATAATAGTAATGCTGATAATAATAATAATAACAATAATATGTAATAATAACAATAATATGTATAATAATAATAATAATAATAATAATAATAACAATAATAATAATATATGTAATAATATGTATATATAATAATAATATATATGTATATATATATATATATAATAATATATATATAATATATATATATATATATATATATATATATATATATATATATATATATATATATACTATATATATATATACTATATATATATATATATATATATATATATATATATATATATATATATATATATATATACTATATATATATATATATATATACTGTACTATATATAATAATAAATATATAACAATGATAATATATATATATATATATATATATACTGCTATATATATACTGCTGATATACAATACTGTGTATATTAACAATAATAGTAGTATGTAATAGTATATAGTATATAACAATATAATATGTAATATATGTATAATATGATATTAACTGTATAATGATACAATAACAATGTAGTAATAATGTAGTAATAACAACAGTAATATAGTATATGTAATAATAGATAGTAATAATAGTAATAGACAATGTATTAATAATAATAACAATAATATATGTAATAATATTAATAACAATATGTATGTATATAATAATAACAATAATAATAATAATAATAATATAACAATAATAACAATAATAATAACAATAATAATAATAATATGTAATAATAATATAATAATAACAATAATAATAATAATAATAATAATAATAATAATAATAACAATAATAATAATAATAATAATATGTAATAATATAATAATAATATAATAATATATATATAATAATATGTAATAATAATAATAATATATAATAATATATATGTAATAATATAATATATATGTATATAATATATAATAATATGTATATGCTAATAATAATATAATAATATATGTAATATATATATACTGTAATATATACAATAATATATACTGCTAATATATATATATATGTAATGTAATATTAATACTGTATAATATATGATATATATAATGATAATAATGTATATAGCAATATATATATGTAATAATGTAATATATAATAATATACAATGTAATAACAATAATAATAATAACAATAATAATAATATATATGATAATAATATGTAATAATAATAACAATATGATGTAATATATGTAATAATAATAATAATAATATATATATAATAACAATAATAATAATAATAACAATATGTAATAATAATAACAATAATAATAATAATATGTGTAATAATAATAATAATATAATAACAATAATATAATAATAATAATAATAATAATAATAATATGTAATAATAATAATAATATATAATAATAATAATATGTAATAATAATATGTAATATATATATAATAACAATAATAACAATAATAATAATATGTAATAATAACAATAATATGCTGTAATAATAATAATAATAATAATAACAATAATGTAATAATAATATAATAATAATATGTATATAACAATATGTAATAATATATATATATAATATATATATATATATATGTAATAATATAATATTAATATATATATATGATAATAGTGGTGATAATATAGTATATAATAATAGTAACAATATATATAGTAACAGTATGATAGTAATAATATGTATATATGATAGTAGTAGCAGTAGTAGTAATAATAGTAGTAGTGGTAGCAGTAGTAGTAGTAGTAGTAGTAGTAGTAGTAGTAGCAGTAGCAGTAGTAGTAGTAGTAGTAGTAGTAGTATTGGCAGTGTGTTTTTGTTTTTTTACCTTCGATTTGACCACAGCTGCACACGTCCCGTTCTCTTGTCTAAACAAAACAAACCGAATGTCAGTTCTCAACGCTGTCAATCAAACCTGTTGCTAACGCTGGAGGGAGGGGCCTCGAGGAAAGGAGGCGTCTGATTGGTCGGTTTTTAACGTTCAGCTCTTGAAAATGTTAAAGTCCAAACCCGAGGATCCGGTGGTCCTCTCCACCGCTCTACATCTCCTCCTCATTCTAGACTCTGAGGAATAATGTGTTTAATGCAGCTTTGGCACATTTGTTTACATTTTACACAAACCAAACTTCAAAGTGCACGGCTCATTTGCATACAGCTCATTTGCATACAGTATAAGCGCTGATGCTGATGCGATCGAACGCGCTGCAAAGCTTGATCAGAACTTGTGCCTCATCTTCAAATATAAAGCTGCGACTCTGTTTCTGAAGGTTTAGGTACAGCTACAGAATAATTCTGAATTAGTCACAGTAAAACCATAACTCCCGGGAAAATGTGAGACAGTTTAACAGGATCAGAGTTTGGATACGGCACAACCCTACATGTCATGGACCCGTGTACAGCCTGTGTGTTCCGTGTGACCTGCGCGTGTCCGTCTCCGGGTCCGACTCCTCGCTGCTCGGACACGGGGCCATGACGTCGTCGATGAGCAGATCCGAGGCCTTCGGGGGTCTGTGGCACACGCCCATCTGCCCGCGGTCCACGCCGAACACACGCTCGTACAGCAGCTCGTACAGGATGGCTGAAACGGCACAAAACCATCACCACATGACGACACTGGGAACACTTATACATGCATCCCGAATTTCGAACTTCCGGTCATCACACAGTGTTTGCTGGGAAGGGCCTCCGAAAAAGTGAGCATCAAACCGCCATGTTTGATTTCCCAGTGGAAGCGTCGACTGTAAAAGTGTCGCTGTTTTCAAGTCTTCTGAACCACATCGCTGTTGTTTTCTGGTTTGGATATTTTAATATAGAGATCAAAAAAGTTTAAGACCTCAACTTTCCTTCTTTTGTGGAAAAATGAGCCGTCAGAACCCAAGTCGGAGCAACTGTCACTGAATCTGAAGAAGAACCAACATTCATGAGTCGCTGAAGTTTGGACCTGGAAAGTCGATGCTCTGAAAAATTAGAAAAAGAAACTTTTTACTGGTGGAAAAGCCGAACTTGTTGCTCGGGTATTTTGCTGAATGGGAGTCGAACATTCCTAACCAAGGCTCAGTGAGGGATCGGGATTTTGCTTTGTTGTCGCTCCGCAGACAAAATATTCGCTTCAGACTCTGGATCATTTCCTTTTTCCTCCTTCCTGTGTGTCAGTCCTGCCCGTCGCCTTCACTTTTCACTGTTTTTCAGTTCCGTGGGGAAGGGAAACATTCTGAACGGAGGTTTGCGCTCACACAGCTCTGATTCCCTTTTGCAGTTATGGAGTTCACAAACTTCCGAAGCCCATTTCTCGAGCCGTTTTCCGCTGTTTGGACGTCCAACAACCGCACGATTACAACGTCCGAATCCCATAACTAAACTACGACAACATCAGAACCAGAAACAAAAGCGATACAGTTCAAAAGGCTTGAAAAGACACTGGGCGATTACCGGAAGTTCGAAATACGGGATGCAGGTATAACTCTGTAACTCCTGTAGCCACAGCTGCCCCGGGGCATGAGGAACAAGGCTTAACGTAAAACCACAGCTGCCAAATGATTAAAGTGCACCTTATGACACTTTGCGGATTCTCTCATTTGGACAGAAAGAAAGAAAACTCTGGTGTAAATCTGGGCCTGAGAGATTTGGATTTCGTTCCGTCCCTAATGACAATAAATGTTGCACCAAATGACTGAAGCGTTTTAGAGTCAGTCTTCTCCTGAGCTTTCCCACGATATCGCAATAAATATCGTACCATGAGGTTCAGACTGTGACCGTATCATATCCTGAGACTTGGATATTGTTACATTACCAACCAGGAAGTCAAATTTTAAACCCAAAAAGTAAACAAACTGGGGGAAAAATGTTAAAATGTCTTAAATCTATTGATGTTTTGAGTAAAATGAGTCGTCTCAGCGGTCGTAGGCACTTTAAGACGATACTAAAGTGCTGCTGCGGTCCTTAAATCGTTTTCTTTGTGCTATAATAATCCGTGTGACATCGGGGCAGTTTGGGCCACAGTTGCTATGGTAACGGTTCTGGAATCCCCTGGTGCGACGTCACGATCTCCGAGCAGGAAGTGAAACGTGAAGGCCACACGGACACTCACACTGGCACACGGCGGAGCTCCTGACGCGGCTCAGCGGGTAAACGCTGTCGTAGTGATTCCCGTTCAGAAAACACAGCTGCACCTGAGGACACAACAACACAAGAGGCATTAACCCTGAAGGCCTGAGGGCAGTTTTAGTACATTTCTCCTCACCAGGATTTTTGTCTAAATTTTGCTTTTCAAAATGCCCCTTTTACCCCTAATGAAGTGTTCTACCTCCTTTTGTTCAGTCCAACCTGTTATTTCACAATCTGCTGCTGTAGTTGTGTCATGAGGCTGTGAGAAAAGCTACAGGACCAGAAATAGAGATGAAAAGAAAAAAATCACACTCTTTTATACAAAACCCACAGCAAACATGTAGAAACAACTTTTTGGACATAAAAAATGCTTAATTTAGGGCCTGAGCTACAAAAATGCAAAATCTCAAGTCTGTAAGTAAATTAAAAATCTCCTTATTGCCCTAAAAACAAAAAAAAAGTGCAGTGGCTCCATGACTTTCCTGGTCCAGTCCTGGAAACAGCTCCTGTCAGGACCACGGCCAGAGCCACAGCACTTCTGCATTTCCAGGGTGGAAATTACATTTGGATTTGTTCATTTGGACTGAAATAAACCTTTAAATAAAAATAGAAAGAGATGCACAATTACACACACCAAGATGTGTCATTTTCCATGTGTGTGAGAATTAACTCCACTTAGAGCGACTTTTTCCCTCGTTATAAACACACACAGTCAGAGGAGTCGACCATCTTGACTCACTTCACTCTTTGGCAAAGTTTGGCTCGATCAAAATGGACGGAGCGCATGAGTTTGGGGAAAACAAAGTTCCTGTTGGACACTCGTTTTGCTCCCGTCATCACACAGCGTGAGTGTGACGTAGGATAAAGCCGCAGAAATGTACGGAAACCTCTATGTCTGCACTTTCAGAGGGGAAAAGGACGTTTCTGTCTGTTACACTTACAAAGTTCTGTGGTTACAGAAAACATATTCCTCGGTGTCGTGTACGATGTCGTAGGTCTTCGAGTGGGGTATTTATTTCTCCGGGGGATTAACTCTAACACGACACATATTTAGATCCCCCTGTTCCTTTTATTGTTTTCAAAATGCTGAAGTCTGAGTCCTCTCGCTCCAGAAACTCCTGCAGCACATCACACGTTGTGTGTTCAGTTTTGTGTCGTGTTTTTGTGTTTATACGGAGAATTGTCGCACGGGAACGTGAGGGGCGTTGGCGGAGCCTCGTACAGAATCTTACAGCTAACCGTGAGGAGAGATCTCTAGATGACTCAAACATGCCTGGAGGACTCTAGAACCTCTTCAGACAGTTTTGTGATGAGGAACAGTGATTTATTCATGGGAGAAAACTGAAAAAATGCATGATGCCTCCTCTTTAACCTTTAGTTTAATAAAACCGCTCACCAAAATCTGATGATATTCTGATTTCTGGACTTTAAGATTATTTAAATGACCAACAATGCAAACCACAATATCTGATCTGTGAGTAAACACATTCCGACCATGAGCAGAAGTGATTTCATTCTTCATTTAAAAGTCTCACAACTCCAAAACTGGGACTGCTGATACTCTGGGAGGCGGTGTTCTACATGTATCTCTATGGTGGAATGTTCAGCAGTTGCCATGGTAACACAACAGACACAACAGCAAACAGACAAAAAAAGTAAGACGGTCTGAAAACTCCAAAAACAGTGAGTTGACTGGACTCAAAGAGCAGGTTTGTGTGAGTGTCTCGGAGTCTCGCCTTGTCGTGGAAGCCGTTGTCCGTGATGTTGACGGCGGATTTTCCCGGCTCCTGGAAAATCCAAAAGTCCCTCCTGAAAAAACACGGAGTCAAACGTTACAGGTGATAGAAGAGTCGTCACGATACTAAAAATGAAAACTTGACGTCAATACTGAGGGACAGACTCGATACTCGAGACCGATTCTGATCCCACGATGAAAATAAAAACCTCTTTCTTTAGACGATCTCCTGTGGGGTCCAAACCAGGTCCAAACCAGGCCTAAAACAGGTCCAAACCAGGTCCAAACCAGGTCCAAACCAGGTCCAAACCAGGTCTAAACCAGGTCCAAACCAGGTCCAAACCAGGTCCAAACCAGGTCCAAACCAGGTCCAAACCAGGTCCAAACCAGGCCTAAACCAGGTCCAAACCAGGTCCAAACCAGGTCCAAACCAGGTCCAAACCAGGTCTAAAACAGGTCTAAACCAGGTCCAAACCAGGCCTAAAACAGGGCTAAACCAGGTCCAAACCAGGTCCAAACCAGGTCCAAACCAGGTCTAAAACAGGTCCAAACCAGGTCTAAACCAGGTCTAAACCAGGTCCAAACCAGGTCTAAAACAGGTCTAAACCAGGCCCAAACCAGGCCCAAACCAGGTCCAAACCAGGTCTAAAACAGGTCCAAACCAGGCCCAAACCAGGCCTAAAACAGGTCCAAACCAGGTCCAAACCAGGTCCAAACCAGGTCTAAAACAGGTCCAAACCAGGTCCAAACCAGGTCTAAACCAGGTCTAAACCAGGTCTAAACCAGGTACAAACCAGGTCCAAATCAGGTCTAAACCAGGTCCAAACCAGGTTTAAACCAAGTCCAAACCAGGTCTAAACCAGGTCCAAACCAGGTCTAAACCAGATCCAAACCAGGTCGAAACCAGGTCTAAACCAGGTCTAAACCAGGTCCAAACCAGGTCTAAACCAGGTCCAAACCAGGTCTAAACCAGGTCCAAACCAGGTCCAAACCAGGTCCAAACCAGGTCCAAACCAGGTCTAAACCAGGTCCAAACCAGGTCCAAACCAGGTCCAAACCAGGTCCAAACCAGGTCTAAACCAGGTCCAAACCAGGTCTAAACCAGGTCTAAACCAGGTCTAAACCAGGTCCAAACCAGGTCCAAACCAGGTCTAAACCAGGTCCAAACCAGGTCTAAACCAGGTCCAAACCAGGTCTAAACCAGGTCTAAAACCAGGTCTAAACCAGGACTAAACCAGGACTAAACCAGGTCTAAACCAGGTCTAAACCAGGTCCAAACCAGGTCCAAACCAGGTCCAAACCAGGACTAAACCAGGTCTAAACCAGGTCTAAACCAGGTCTAAACCAGGTCTAAACCAGGTCTAAACCAGGTCTAAACCAGGTCTAAACCAGGTCCAAACCAGGTCTAAACCAGGTCCAAACCAGGTCTAAACCAGGTCCAAAGCAGGTCTAAATCAGGTCCAAACCAGGTCCAAATCAGGTCCAAACCAGGTCCAAATCAGGTCCAAACCAGGTCCAAACCAGGTCCAAACCAGGTCCAAACCAGGTCCAAACCAGGTCTAAACCAGGTCCAAACCAGGTCCAAACCAGGTCTAAACCAGGTCTAAACCAGGTCCAAACCAGGTCTAAACCAGGTCTAAACCAGGTCCAAACCAGGTCCAAACCAGGTCTAAACCAGGTCTAAACCAGGTCTAAACCAGGTCCAAACCAGGTCCAAACCAGGTCCAAACCAGGTCCAAACCAGGTCTAAACCAGGTCTAAACCAGGTCCAAACCAGGTCCAAACCAGGTCCAAACCAGGTCCAAACCAGGTCTAAACCAGGTCCAAACCAGGTCCAAACCAGGTCTAAACCAGGTCTAAACCAGGTCCACACCAGGTCTAAACCAGGTCTAAACCAGGTCCAAACCAGGTCCAAACCAGGTCTAAACCAGGTCTAAACCAGGTCCAAACCAGGTCTAAACCAGGTCTAAACCAGGTCTAAACCAGGTCCAAACCAGGTCCAAACCAGGTCTAAATCAGGTCTAAACCGGGTCCAAACCAGGACTAAACCAGGTCCAAACCAGGTCTAAACCAGGTCTAAACCAGGACTAAACCGGGTCCAAACCAGGTCTAAACTAGGTCCAAACCAGGCCCAAACCAGGCCCAAACCAGGTCCAAACCAGGTCTAAAACAGGTCCAAACCAGGTCCAAACCAGGTCTAAAACAGGTCCAAACCAGGCCCAAACCAGGTCTAAACCAGGTCTAAAACAGGTCTAAACCAGGTCCAAACCAGGTCTAAAACAGGTCCAAACCAGGCCCAAACCAGGCCTAAAACAGGTCCAAACCAGGTCCAAACCAGGTCCAAACCAGGTCCAAACCAGGTACAAACCAAGTCCAAACCAGGTATAAACCAGGTCTAAACCAGGTCTAAACCAGGTACAAACCAGGTCCAAATCAGGTCTAAACCAGGTCCAAACCAGGTCTAAACCAGGTCTAAATGAGGTCTAAACCAGATCCAAACCAGGTCTAAACCAGGTCTAAACCAGGACTAAACTAGGTCTAAACCAGGTCTAAACCAGGTCCAAACCAGGTCTAAACCAGGTCCAAACCAGGTCTAAACCAGGTCCAAACCAGGTCCAAACCAGGTCCAAACCAGGTCCAAACCAGGTCTAAACCAGGTCCAAACCAGGTCCAAACCAGGTCCAAACCAGGTCCAAACCAGGTCTAAACCAGGTCCAAACCAGGTCTAAACCAGGTCTAAACCAGGTCTAAACCAGGTCCAAACCAGGTCCAAACCAGGTCCAAACCAGGTCCAAACCAGGTCTAAACCAGGTCCAAACCAGGTCTAAACCAGGTCTAAACCAGGTTCAAACCAGGTCTATAACATATCCAAACCAGGCCTAAACCAGGCCTAAACCAGGTCCAAACCAGGTCCAAACCAGGTCCAAACCAGGTCTAAACCAGGTCTAAACCAGGTCTAAACCCAATCTAAACAAGGACCAGGTCTAAATCAGGTCTAAAGCAGATCTAAACCAGGTCCAAACTAGGTCTAAAGCAGGTCCAAACCAGGTCTAAGCTAGGTCTAAAGCAGTTCTAAAGCAGGTCCAAACCAGGTCTAAAGCAGGTCTACAGCAGGTCTAAAGCAGGTCCAAACCAGATCTAAAGCAGGTCCAAACCAGGTCCAAACCAGGTCCAAACCAGGTCCAAACCAGGTCTAAACCAGGTCCAAACCAGGTCCAAACCAGGTCCAAACCAGGTCTAAACCAGGTCCAAACCAGGTCTAAACCAGGTCTAAACCAGGTCCAAACCAGGTCCAAACCAGGTCTAAACCAGGTCTAAACCAGGTCCAAACCAGGTCCAAACCAGGTCCAAACCAGGTCCAAACCAGGTCCAAACCAGGTCCAAACCAGGTCTAAACCAGGTCTAAACCAGGTCCAAACCAGGTCCAAACCAGGTCCAAACCAGGTCCAAACCAGGTCTAAACCAGGTCCAAACCAGGTCCAAACCAGGTCTAAACCAGGTCTAAACCAGGTCCAAACCAGGTCTAAACCAGGTCTAAACCAGGTCCAAACCAGGTCCAAACCAGGTCTAAACCAGGTCTAAACCAGGTCTAAACCAGGTCCAAACCAGGTCTAAACCAGGTCTAAACCAGGTCTAAACCAGGTCCAAACCAGGTCCAAACCAGGTCTAAACCAGGTCCATGGGTGTACTCAAGTCTCTTTGGTCTTACACTTCCAGATCGTTCTAAACACGTTCAGGAAACATTCTAAAGGTTCTTCTGTCCTGAAAAGGAGTCTTTTTTTTTTTAGGATCCAGACCTGAGGATTTGGATTTGAACTTTTGTCTTTGTCTCATTTTTGGGTCTGTCCTTTGCAAACACCAGATTTTGTGACTTATTTCAGGTTTCACATTATGTTAACGTCAGAAGTTGGGACTGAGAATCTGTGACACTCACTTGTACATAATCGCCAGCGCGTTGATCTCCACTTCTCCCACCCATTGCTGCAAACACACAGAGGTCGGGTCAAAGCTCGTCAGCAGATTCAGAGACATAAAACTATAAAACTGAGAGCGCAGAGTTTATGAAGAAGAGTTCTGAGGGAGCGCGACGTTTCCCACAGGGTTCAGAACAAGTCAAATTTTAATTCCTTAAACCCCTGAAGACCTGAGGGCAGTTTTAGTACATTTCTCCTCACCTGGATTTTTGTCTAAATTTCACTTTTAAAACTGCCCCTTTTACCCCTAATGAAGTGTTCTACCTCCTTTTGTTCAGTCCAACCTGTTATTTCACAATCTGCTGCTGTAGTTGTGTCATGAGGCTGTGAGAAAAGCTACAGGACCAGAAATAGAGATGGAAAAAAAAAAAACTGAAACTAAAATTCACACTCTTTTATACAAAACCCACAGCAAACATGTAGAAACAACTTTTTGGACATAAAAAATGCTTAATTTAGGGCCTCAGCTACAAAAATGCAAAATCTCAAGTCTGTAAGTAAATAAAAAATCTCCTTATTGCCCTAAAAACAAAAAAAGTGCAGTGGCTCCATGACTTTCCTGGTCCAGTCCTGGAAACAGCTCCTGTCAGGTCCAGGGCCAGAGCCACAGCACTTCTGCATTTCCAGGGTGGAAATTACATTTGGATTTGTTCATTTGGACTGAAATAAACCTTTAAATAAAAATAGAAAGAGATGCACAATTACACACACCAAGATGTGTCATTTTCCATGTGTGTGAGAATTAACTCCACTTAGAGCGACTTTTTCCCTCGTTATAAACACACACAGTCAGAGGAGTCGACCATCTTGACTCACTTCACTCTTTGGCAAAGTTTGGCTCCATCAAAATGGACGGAGCGCATGAGTTTGGGGAAAACAAAGTTCCTGTTGGACACTCGTTTTGCTCCCGTCATCACACAGCGTGAGTGTGACGTAGGATAAAGCCGCAGAAATGTACGGAAACCTCTATGTCTGCACTTTCAGAGGGGAAAAGGACGTTTCTGTCTTTTACACTTACAAAGTTCTGCGGTTATAGAAACATGTTCCTCTGAGTCGTGTACGATGTCGTAGAGTCTTCCGAGGGTTAAGATCGATTCGTACGTCCAAAGATCGATTTGATTTTGAATCCTTTTTCCCCGGTGAACTTTAACCCCACTCATCGCGTCATTGACTTTATCAAAACTATGAACACGGCGTCGGACACGAGCGGCGGCGTGAACCAAGTCCCGGATCTGAAGACGCCAGAAACACTCAAAGCTCCGACTGGCTCCGTTTCAGGTTCAGAAACGATAAAGACAAAGATGCGCTCGACAGAAGAAGAGAGATTAGAAGGACAAAAGAAGGTGAAACACAGCGGAAACACAACCAACCTCCACTGGAACAGCTCAGAAATGGTTCTAATAATAATAATAATACATAACACTCGTTTAGCTCTTTAAGATACTCAAACATGAAGAGAATTCTAATAATAACAAATAAAGTTCTAATAACACTGAGATCAGATCGATCCAGATCAGATCGAATCGTGATAATCGATTCTGAATCTTGAGAATCGGAACGGAATCGATTTTTGGAATTTGAATCGATACCGGGCCCTAAACAGGAACGTGTTTAAAGACAAAATGGTGAAATAAAAACAGCAGGATCGTGCGGACGGGGTTTACACGAACACGAGACGACGCGTATCCCGATATAACGTCTTAGGTTCTTTTTGAAGATAA
Organism: Odontamblyopus rebecca; assembly: GCA_030686955.1. Taxonomy (NCBI): domain Eukaryota; kingdom Metazoa; phylum Chordata; class Actinopteri; order Gobiiformes; family Gobiidae; genus Odontamblyopus; species Odontamblyopus rebecca. Next base: position 1,992,353 of record CM060672.1, read on the forward strand.
TGTAGTCAAGTGTATTTACCTTTTATTATTCTATTATTTATTATCTGCCTACAACACGTCACCACCAGCACCGGGGACAGTTCTGACGATGCAGCAGCTAAAACAGGTCAGCAGGGTGAACACACTTGAACACTCTAAGAAGTTAAAGTACTCAGAAGACAAAAGGAACATGTTTGGCGTAATATCGCGGTACTAAAACAAAGGACGATCTGTTGGGAATTAGAAATGATGGTCAGTGTTTCCCGCAGCTTCACAGTCGGGGCAACTACGTCCCTCCGAAAAACCTGAGCGCTGCAGACAGAGAGGCTGCATTAAGATGAGGCTGAATGTGAAACGGCCTCAAAACAGGAAGAAAACAAGGTCTAAACAAGGTCTAAACAAGGTCTAAACCAGGTCTAAACAAGGTCTAAACAAGGACTAAACAAGGTCTAAACCTGGACTTAACCAGGACTGAACCAGGACTGAACCAGGACTAAACCAGGACTGAACCAGGACTAAACCAGGACTAAACCAGGACTAAACCAGGACTAAGCCAGGACTAAACCAGGTCTAAACCAGGACTGAACCAGGACTAAACCAGGACTGACCCAGGACTAAACCTGGACTAAACAAGCACTAAACCAGGACTGAACCAGGACTGAACCAGGACTGAACCAGGACTAAACCAGGACTGAACCAGGACTAAACCAGGACTAAACCAGGACTAAACCAGGACTAAACAAGGTCTAAACCAGGACTGAACCAGGACTGAACCAGGACTGAACCAGGACTAAACCAGGACTAAACAAGGTCTAAACCAGGACTGAACCAGGACTGAACCAGGACTGAACCAGGACTAAACCAGGACTGAACCAGGACTAAACCAGGACTAAACCAGGACTAGACCAGGACTAAACAAGGTCTAAACCAGGACTGAACCAGGACTAAACCAGGACTAAACCAGGACTAAACAAGGTCTAAACCAGGACTGAACCAGGACTGAACCAGGACTGAACCAGGACTAAACCAGGACTAAACAAGGTCTAAACCAGGACTGAACCAGGACTGAACCAGGACTGAACCAGGACTAAACCAGGACTGAACCAGGACTAAACCAGGTCTAAACAAGGACTAAACCAGGACAAAACCAGGTCTAAACCAGGACTGAACCAGGACTGAACCAGGACTGAACCAGGACTGAACCAGGTCTAAACAAGGTCTAAACCAGGACTGAACCAGGACTAAACCAGGACTAAACCAGGACTAAACCAGGACTAAACCAGGACTAAACCAGGACTAAACCAGGACTGAACCAGGACTAAACCAGGACTAAACCAGGACTGAACCAGGACTAAACCAGGTCTAAACCAGGACTGAACCAGGACTGAACCAGGACTGAACCAGGACTAAACCAGGACTGAACCAGGACTAAACCAGGACTAAACCAGGACTAAACCAGGACTAAACCAGGACTAAACCAGGACTAAACCAGGACTGAACCAGGTCTAAACAAGGACTAAACCAGGACTAAACCAGGTTTAAACCAGGACTAAACCAGGACTAAACCATGATTAAACCAGGACTAAACCAGGACTAAACCAGGACTGAACAAGGTCTAAACCAGGACTAAACCAGGACTGAACCGGGACTAAACCAAGACTAAACCGGGACTAAACCGGGACTAAACCAGAACTAAACCAGGACTAAACGAGGACTGAACCAGGTCTAAACCAGGACTGAACCAGGACTGAACCAGGTCTAAACCAGGACTAAACCAGGACTAAACCAGGACTAAACCAGGACTAAACCAGGACTAAACCAGGACTAAACCAGGTCTAAACCAGGACTAAACCAGGACTAAAGCAGGACTAAACCAGGAGTAAATCAGGTCTCAACCAGGACTAAACCAGGACTAAACAAGGTCAAAACCAGGACTAAACCAGGTGTAAACCAGGTGTAAACCAGGACTAAACAAGGTCAAAACCAGGACTAAACCACAAAACTAGAGAAGAGAAACGACCTGAGGCTGAGGAAAAGTCTGTGTTATTATAAAATATGAATCAAAAGCAAAAGACTAAAGACTGAAACAGACTTTTCCTCAGCCTCAGGTCGTTTCTCTTCTCTAGTTTTGTGGAGTTTGTCTCCGTCAGCTGAGCAGAAATGACGTCCTGTAATTACCACAGAAATAATAATGAAGAATTTTAGAAATAAACTCACACAAATGAAACTGTCACAGCACAAAACAGCACAAACCAAATACAAACGTTTGACATCATTTTCTTCTGTTTTGAGGCTGTTTCACATTCTGAGGTTCTGGACGACGTCATCGACCAAAATAAAACTGTGAATATCTGAAGAACCAGAATCACAAACTGAACTTTCTGCAGCACAAACGACTGACTCCATTTTGGGCGTTTTCGAGCATTTTTCTTCTTCCTGTGGCTCTGACCCCAGTTTGACCGTTAATTTCTCCAAAACTAAAGAAGCACAAATGAAACTTTCCGCGGCACAAAGGACGGACAGAGTTTCTGTGCAGGTTTGAGTTCGATGGGGCGAAACGGTCGGCCGGTCGTGCGTTTGTTTGCAGAGCGTAAAACGGCCGTAAAGTTTTACCTGTGGATCCTGTAGTTTGTGTAAATACTCCTGGAAGTCGCCCTCGATGAACTGCACACAGAACAGAGACACACAGACGCTGCATTTCTACGGCTCATTTTATCCACAAAACAAGTGAAAAAAACATTCAGTTTAAAAAAAGGAAAAAAAAACAATTATAAATCAGCCAAAATTAATAATAATAATAGTTAATAATGGAAAAATACAGGTAATTCTTAAAACAAAGACAATTCATTATTTAGATTTTTTTTAAAAAAGAGAAGATAATTGATAATAAAATCTAATAATTTTTTTAAAAGAGAAAAAGAAAAAGGGTGAGAAAAAGAAAATACCTTTAAAATGATGCTTAAAGACTGTAGAAAAAGTAAAGGATGAGGGTGAAAATAATCATAAGTACAGGGACTAAAAGTGTTTATTAAAAAAGAAAAAAGAAATTATAAATATGTCCAAATATGAATAAAAGCAGTGAGGTTCTGTTGCACCACAGGACTTTTATCTCTATTTACTCACATAAAGTTACGTTTTGTTTTTGTAGTGCTGCCACTAACGACTAATTTTCTAACGATTAATCTCTCGACTAATTTTTCGATTAGTCGACTAATCTAAACGACTAATAAAAATAAATAAATAAAAAAAGCGGTTCTAACACACACAAGTGTGTGTGTTAGATTTTCCCGGGAGGTTACCTTGTGTGTGTGAGTTGCAAAGGTTATTGCTGTTATGTCTGTTGTGCTCATACGACAATGTTGAACAACGATATGCACACACAATTTAACGAGTTTGCACGAGCAGCATATGCAACGGTATTCTCCATACCTCAGGCATCGTGGTCGTGCTCCCGTGATAAGCCAAATAAGTCTTACAGTTCTTGGATCCGACTCTGACCCACCGGCCGCTGGCATTTTCTCAAATGCTCAAATCGGGGGAAGGGGGAAGAGAGAAAGAGAGAGACCAGACAGCAGAGTGCGCACGGCAAATACTTCCTCAAGTTTGTTTTCTTTGGCGGTGCCATTATTTACCACTGCTGTTAGCCTTTGGTGAAGCCGAGGTTAGCCACCTCGGCGTCAACCCCGGATGTAGCCGCTGTCACAGCAGCACCGGTGTCCGCCTCGAGTGTAGTACGACTAGTGGTGTGGAGGAAATACCTGTGTTAACTTTTTCCTGTTCTAGCCCCTAACCGTGGTTGGGGAGGACAGGAGATCGTCTTCTCCTAGGGCCGGAGTTAACTCCCTTTGAGGACCTCGTGCGCTTGCGGTGTATATAAAAAAAATGTAAATAAAGGGAGGCAGTTTCGCTGTCGAGTCGGCTTTATTCGCTCACTACACTGTAGGCATGGCATCCTTACTTTTCCTCTACTCGCCCGGTCACCGTCTCTCTCTCCCCCAGAGCACATGCGGACACACACCCAGAGCGAGACCCGGCTCCCCTGGTCCGCGCAGACATACCTCCGCGCGCCCCCGGTGCGCGCACACAACCACCCACTCTCTCTCTCTCACTGAGCCACAGACACAACACAGACACATCTCACAACACCTGTCTCTGGACGAGCCGTTTGAGACCAAAAATAAATAAAGGCGAATATTCGACCAAAAAAATTGTAGTCGACTCATTTTCATATTCGATTACGTCGACAACGTCGAATAATCGCAACAGCACTAGTTTTTGTATTGTTTTATGTTTTTTGGGTCTCGATTTTGTTTAATGTGATATTCGACTGTCTCTAATTATTGAAAAATAAAAAATAAAAGCGTATGTAAAATAAAATAAAATGAATAATATAAAAAATGTATGCAAAATTAAATAAAATCAATAAAATAAAAGCATATATAAAATAAAGTAAAATGAATCAAATAATATAAAAGCGTAAAATAAAATAAAAGTCTGGCAAAAGTGTGAGTTAAACTCAGAATAAAAGTGTGAGTTAAACTCAGAATAAAAGTGTGAGTTAAACTCAGAATAAAAGTGTGAGTTAAACTCAGAATAAAAGTGTGAGTTAAACTCAGAATAAAAGTGTGAGTTAAACTCAGAATAAAAGTGTGAGTTAAACTCAGAATAAAAGTGTGAGTTAAACTCAGAATAAAAGTGTGCGTTAAACTCAGAATAAAAGTGTGAGTTAAACTCAGAATAAAAGTGTGAGTTAAACTCAGAATAAAAGTGTGAGTTAAACTCACGGCCTCGTAGCTCCTGCGGTTTTTCCTCAGGAACTCCACACATTTGTGCCGCACCTCCAGGTGACGGCTTTGACAGTGCAGAACCTACAAACACCACAGACAAATAAACATTAAAGTGAAACACAGGGAACGGCACCGGATTCAATGCTGCACTGTGACAAAAAGTTACACAGTGCAGCTTTAAGATTTCACCAAAAAATGTTCTCTAGTCTTTTCTAGGTTTGTCATTTTTATTGCATTTATAATTTTACTTCCTGGTTGGACGCAGCTCTGACATGTTACCTAGCAACCGTAACGTAAACAAGGGCCAAAACCTGTACAAATGATCAGACCAACAGAAATATTTTAAATAAAACACATTATTTAGTTAAAGAAAGTTTTAAAGTGTCAGTAAAAAGTCATTCCTTGTGCATAAAACTCTCTGCATTTTGGAGTTTTCCTGTGATGACAGAGGCAGAGGGATTCTGTTTTAAACTATTTTCTCTACTTTTTGTACTTTTCTTCAAACTGTCACTTGACTTTTTACCTGTTTCAAGAGCAAAAACACTTAAAAATCAGATCGAGATGCACCTTTTGCACCGCAGAACCTGTTTTATATGAATATAAAACCCACACTGCAAAAAGCTCGGCCAAAATTAAGATCTAAACACTTAAATCTATCAGAAAATGACTTAAAAGCAGTGAAATTAGATCATATTACTAGACACGTTAACTTAAAATAAACTAAATTTAGACTAAAATGAAGCGTCTCAGGCCTGGTAAGTCGATAATAAATCTGAAAACAAGATGAAAAACCTGAAGTAAGTTTGAAAATATGGCCAGTTTTGTTTTAACATGTAAATATAAGAACAAAAACACTACACATTCTATTAAATGTCGTGTCACTTCACATGGTTGGGACAGACAAACAACATCTCCATGGAGACAAGCAGGTGACACGCCCTCCACCAGAAAAGCTGCACAGTGAAGCTTTAGCTAAAGAAGTAAACAGAAGAAAAGACGAGCCCGGACACTTTACAATAAGCTGAATAATATGCAAGTTCGTATTTTTTGTTAATTATTTTGAGTGAAATTTGGGGATTTTCAGCTCAGAACCAACACTTCTGCAGGATTTAAACTGTCCATATCCACAGGGAAACACACCACATGACCGTATAATGTCTGTACTGTGTGTTCTGGTGTAGTTTTGGAGCAGGGACAGGGTAAAGGAGCAGGGGCAGAGGGTAAAGGAGCAGGGGCAGTGGGTAAAGGAGCAGGGGCAGAGGGTAAAGGAGCAGGGACAGGGTAAAGGAGCAGGGGCAGAGGGTAAAGGAGCAGGGGCAGTGGGTAAAGGAGCAGGGGCAGTGGGTAAAGGAGCAGGGGCAGTGGGTAAAGGAGCAGGGGCAGTGGGTAAAGGAGCAGGGGCAGAGGGTAAAGGAGCAGGGGCAGTGGGTAAAGGAGCAGGGGCAGTGGGTAAAGGAGCAGGGGCAGTGGGTAAAGGAGCAGGGGCAGTGGGTAAAGGAGCAGGGGCAGTGGGTAAAGGAGCAGGGGCAGTGGGTAAAGGAGCAGGGGCAGTGGGTAAAGGAGCAGGGGCAGTGGGTAAAGGAGCAGGGGCAGAGGGTAAAGGAGCAGGGAGAGGGTAAAGGAGCAGGGGCAGTGGGTAAAGGAGCAGGGGCAGAGGGTAAAGGAGCAGGGGCAGTGGGAAAAGGAGCAGGGGCAGTGGGTAAAGGAGCAGGGGCAGAGGGTAAAGGAGCAGGGGCAGAGGGTAAAGGAGCAGGGGCAGTGGGTAAAGGAGCAGGGAGAGGGTAAAGGAGCAGGCAGAGGGTAAAGGAGCAGGGGCAGAGGGTAAAGGAGCAGGGGCAGTGGGTAAAGGAGCAGGGAGAGGGTAAAGGAGCAGGCAGAGGGTAAAGGAGCAGGGGCAGAGGGTAAAGGAGCAGGGGCAGTGGGAAAAGGAGCAGGGGCAGAGGGTAAAGGAGCAGGGGCAGTGGGTAAAGGAGCAGGGGCAGTGGGTAAAGGAGCAGGGGCAGTGGGTAAAGGAGCAGGGGCAGTGGGTAAAGGAGCAGGGGCAGAGGGTAAAGGAGCAGGGGCAGAGGGTAAAGGAGCAGGGGCAGAGGGTAAAGGAGCAGGGGCAGTGGGTAAAGGAGCAGGGGCAGAGGGTAAAGGAGCAGGGAGAGGGTAAAGGAGCAGGGGCAGTGGGTAAAGGAGCAGGGGCAGTGGGTAAAGGAGCAGGGGCAGAGGGTAAAGGAGCAGGGGCAGTGGGTAAAGGAGCAGGGAGAGGGTAAAGGAGCAGGGGCAGTGGGTAAAGGAGCAGGGGCAGTGGGTAAAGGAGCAGGGGCAGTGGGTAAAGGAGCAGGGGCAGTGGATAAAGGAGCAGGGGCAGTGGGTAAAGGAGCAGGGGCAGTGGGTAAAGTGGCTCTGTGCCCCAGGGCGGCTCACACTGCGGCTCTGACGTGCTCAGGAGCTCATAAACTCTTAAGTCTGCGCTGTTACTGTGCAATATTCGCATGTTTTTGAAAAAAAATCTTTTTACCTGTTCAGCCACGGCCCGGAACAAACACGAACCGTCTTTGGCGATCTTTTTCCGCTGCAGGCCGATAGATTTGAGGTATTCATCCATGAGTCTGTCCGCTCCCCTCTCCTCGGGGCTGCGCATGTTTCCGCCGCTGTCCATGCTAACGGCTAACGGCTAACCACAGTCTGACAGCAGTGCAAACTTTCCCCGCACTTGGGTAAAAGTGTTCCAGACGCCCTGGATCCGGCTCTCTTCCCCGCGGCCGCAGCTCCGTGGCGTCGCCCCGGGTCCGCGCTGACACTCTTCGGTTTCGTTTCTCCGGAAGGCGTCTGTTTCTCCACCCGGGACCCGCACAAAGTGAAACTACAAACTTTAGCTTTAGCACCGGGCTAACGGCTCATGCTATCACATGCTAACACAGAGCGCACGCCCATTGCACGACACGCGTTACGTCATCACGCACGTTTTGTAAGCACAGAAATGTGACAGAAACGAAACAACAAACACTGAAATGATAACTTCAGTTTTTACTTCAGTTAAAGTGTGTAGAAATCTGCTGATTTAAGTGTTGTATTCTTTTGTGTTTATCACGTGTGGACAGGATCTGTGGTCTGATCTGACCCTGACTGTTTTATGCAAATAGTTACTGGTCGAAAACACCTTGGAACAGATGTATTTCTAGGTGAGCAGGTTAGTCTCTCCACAGATCAGACCTGTAACTCAGTCTGGTCGCCTGTCTCCATGGAGATGGGTAAGTTTACTGCCCTAATGTGGAGGTTCCAGGTGAAACATAAATATAATCATTAAAAACCTGCAGGTTAGACCCACTTTACTGATCTGACCCATGTTCTCTGTGTTTGACCCAGTGAAATCTGCCACACACAGGCAGAACATGCAAACGCCACAGAAACACCTCCTCACTGTCAGTGTGAGCCTCCTTCACCCTGAGCCTCCTTCACCCCGAGCCTCCTCACTCTGAGCCTCCTTCACTCTGAGCCTCCTTCACCCTGAGCCTCCTTCACCCTGAGCCTCCTCACCCTGAGCCTCCTCTGAGCCTCCTTCACCCTGAGCCTCCTTCACCCCGAGCCTCCTCACTCTGAGCCTCCTTCACTCTGAGCCTCCTTCACCCCGAGCCTCCTTCACCCCGAGCCTCCTCACTCTGAGCCTCCTTCACCCTGAGCCTCCTTCACCCCGAGCCTCCTCACCCTGAGCCTCCTCACCCTGAGCCTCCTTCACCCTGAGCCTCCTTCACTCTGAGCCTCCTCACTCTGAGCCTCCTCACCCTGAGCCTCCTTCACCCTGAGCCTCCTCACCCTGAGCCTCCTCTGAGCCTCCTTCACCCTGAGCCCCCTCACCCTGAGCCTCCTCACCCTGAGCCTCCTCTGAGCCTCCTCACCCTGAGCCTCCTCTGAGCCTCCTTCACCCTGAGCCTCCTTCACCCTGAGCCTCCTCTGAGCCTCCTCACCCTGAGCCTCCTCACCCTGAGCCTCCTCTGAGCCTCCTCACCCTGAGCCTCCTCTGAGCCTCCTTCACTCTGAGCCTCCTTCACCCTGAGCCTCCTCACCCTGAGCCTCCTCTGAGCCTCCTTCACCCTGAGCCTCCTCTGAGCCTCCTCACTCTGAGCCTCCTTCACCCTGAGCCTCCTCTGAGCCTCCTTCACTCTGAGCCTCCTCACTCTGAGCCTCCTTCACCCTGAGCCTCCTCACTCTGAGCCTCCTTCACCCTGAGCCTCCTCACTCTGAGCCTCCTTCACCCTGAGCTCCTGCTGTTGATGAAATGTTGTTTGCAAAAGTCACATTTCACTTTGTGATGTCAGAAAGTCCCAGAGGAGCAGGAATTAAAACGATTCAAATACTGTCCATGTGCACGAGTGAAAGTGTGAACGTGCACAGGTGTGAACGTGCACACATGAATGTGCACATATGAACGTGCACGTGTGAACATGCACATGAACGTGCACATATGAACGTGCACATGTGAACATGCACATGTGAACATGCACAGGTGTGAACGTGCACATATGAACGTGCACATGAACGTGCACATATGAACATGCACATGAACGTGCACATATGAACATGCACGTGTGAACATGCACATGTAAACGTGCACACATGAACGTGCACATATGAACGTGCACGTGTGAATGTGCGCGTGTGTGAACGTGCACATCCACACGTAGGGTCAAAGGTCACCACTGCAGAGGACTGAGAGCATTGTGTGTGTGTGTGTATAGTGTGTGTGTATAGTGTGTGTGTAGTGTGTGTGTATAGTGTGTGTGTGTATATTGTGTGTGTGTGTATATAGTGTGTGTATAGTGTGTGTGTGTATAGTGTGTGTGTATAGTGTGTGTGTAGGGTGTGTGTGTTTATAGTGTGTGTACGTGTGTGTAGTGTGTGTGTATAGTGTGTGTGTGTGTGTGTAGTGTGTGTATGGTGTGTGTGTGTATATTGTGTGTGTGTGTATATAGTGTGTGTATAGTGTGTGTGTGTGTGTAGTGTGTGTGTATGGTGTGTGTGTGTATATTGTGTGTGTGTGTATATAGTGTGTGTATAGTGTGTGTGTGTGTATAGTGTGTGTGTATAGTGTATAGTGTGTGTGTGTATAGTGTGTGTGTGTTCGTGTGTGTGAGGCAGAGTCAGAGAGCCTGCTCTCTTACGCTCACACACACACACACTATACACTATACACACACACTATACACACACACACACTATACACACACACACACACACACACACACTATACACACACACTACACACACACTACACACACACTATACACACACTATACACTATGTTAGCTTAGTTAGCTTAGTTAGCTTTAACTCTCAGTCTGCCTCGGGGTCAGTGCTTCACTGTGGTCAGCTGCTATCGGCCCATCTGCCACAAGTGACATCCTGGAGTCACTGTTTCCTACTTTAGCTGAAGTGCACTTTAGGGAAATCCTATTGGTCGGTGATTTCAGCTCGGATTGGCTATGATCTGGGTCAGATGATCTTAAAGCACACTGTCCTGTAATCTGACTGAAATCATAGACGCCCCCACTCGTCCAAACCCTAAACATCCAGAGAAATCAACTCTTCTTGATTTGATAGTCACTAATATGCCTCACAAATGTACTGCTACAGGGTCTTTGCTGATGATCTCAGTGATCAGTGTGTGGTGGGAGCAGTTAGGGAAACAAAACTGCCAAAAGCTCGGGCCAAAGTAATTACAAAACGAAATCTGAACAGGCATTCCTATGGGACCGCTACCACTTTAAATGGGAACGTATACTCTTAATTGATAATGTTAACTATGCTTGGCTCTATTCTTATGATACTTTCAGACACGTTATTGATGAGCATGCCCCTTTTAAAGTGTTTAGAGTAAAAAGTCGAGTCAGTCCCTGGTTTACTCCAGAGCTGAAAACCCTCTTACACGAGAAGGACCAACTGTGGACAAAAGCAAAGAAATCTGGTTTAGATGCACCGGCTACTTTTCCGTCAGCTTCCAAACAAATGTACCACTTTAATTAAAAAAGCAAAGAGTACCTGTTATTTATCTGAAACATCAAACAATTTGAATGACCCACGTACATTTTGGAAAATGATCAAATCTGTAACTGGCAATTCCCCTTCAGATCTCCCCCCTCAGTTAATGGTAGATTCCAGTCCGGTGTCAGACAGAATGGAGATGCTCAACTGTTTCAACAAACACTTTGTTGCTTTTAACTCTTTGTTTGACACCTCTGGGACTTCTGTGTCTTGTAGCTACATCCCTGGTTAATCCAATCTCTGATCATACATTTAGCTTTTCTAAATTGTCTGCCAGTGAGGTCAGTAGGGAGTTGAAACGTGTAGATATTAAAAAATCAGCTGGTCCAGACAATCCCCCCCTTACTTCCTACGTTTAGCTGCTGACATCATAGCTGAAGCAGTGACGCACATTTTCACTTTATCCATTCAACAAAACTCTATTCCTGACATTTGGAAAACTGCCTTTGTTGTTCCGCTTTGGTGGTGACCCAACAGTTTTAAACAGTTACAGGCCCATTTCAAAACTGTATTTTAGCCAAAATTCTTGAAAACATTATCGATGAACAGATTAAAAATCACTTGCATATAAATAACATTTTATCACCCCACCAATCTGGGTTTAGAAAACAGCATGGAACAGCTACTGCCTCCTTGAAATTTCTAAATGATGTTGTGGAAGCTCTTGATGCTCAGGACGACTGTGCTGCCCTTTTATAGATCTGTCTAAAGCCTTTGACACCGTCGACTCTGGTATTTTGTGTCAAAGGCTTTTTGACATAGGGTTTACTGACCAGGCAATGGGTCGTAAACAGTGTGCACAGTACAGTGGTCAGACTTCAACTTATTTACACATCTCTAAGGGAGTCCCACAGGGGTCAATCTTAGGGCCTACTCTCTTTACTATGTACATTAACAACTTGGCTCATGGTTTCACAGATGCAGCTGTGCATTTTTACACTGATGATTCACTAGTCTACTGTCGTGCTAAATCGTCTACTGTCGTGCTAAATCGTCTACTGTCGTGCTAAATCGTCTACTGTCGGGCTAAATCGTCTACTGTCGTGCTAAATCGTCTACTGTCGTGCTAAATCGTCTACTGTCGGGCTAAATCGTCTACTGTCGGGCTAAATCGTCTACTGTCGTGCTAAATCGTCTACTGTCGTGCTAAATCGTCTACTGTCGTGCTAAATCGTCTACTGTCGTGCTAAATCAAGTGTCCTGGTCTTCGAGCACCTGCAGTCTGCTTTTGACACCATTCAGTCTCAGTTGTTACAGCTCAAATTATTACTGAATGCAAGTAAGACTAAGGGAATGTTATTTTCCAACAAGAAGAAGGTACATTTACCTCTTCCTACTATCACCACCACACAGGGTTCACCAATCGATTCTGTTACATCATATAAATACCTTGGCATTACCACTGATGATAATTTAACTTTTACGCCCCACATTGAAAACCTGCTTAAGAAGCTTAAGTTAAAACTGGGCTTCTTTTTTAGAAGCAGGTCTTGTTTTTCATATAATGTCAGGAAACAACTGGTTTCTGCCACATTCATGAGCCTGTTAGACTGCGGGGATATTGTGTATATGAATGCTTCTGCCAGCTCGTGTGCTGGACGCTGTTTATCATGGAGCTCTCGGTTTATCACAGGCAGCAAAGCCCTCACTCACCACCCTGTATCACCCTGTATCACCCTGTATCACCCTGGACTCTTTAGTGAACTGGCCCTCTCTTCACACACCGAGACCCCTGCTCTGGTGCACATTCATTTACAGATCCTTTCTCCGTTTGGTACCACCATATTTGTCATGTCACTTCCTACGTAAACAGTGACATCATAGCCTCCGCCCCCAGGACTTTATAACATTCACAGTTCCATCAGTGTGCACAGAGCTCGGGAAAAAAGCATTCTCCTCCTTTGGTCCCTCCACCGGGAACCTGCTTCAGCGGGATCTGAAACTGATGTGAAACTGATCTGAAACTGATGTGAAACTGATGTGAAACTGATCTGAAACTGATGTGAAACTGATCTGAAACTGATCTGAAACTGATCTGAAACTGATGTGAAACTGATGTGAAACTGATCTGAAACTGATGTGAAACTGATGTGAAACTGATCTGAAACTGATCTGAAACTGATCTGAAACTGATGTGAAACTGATCTGAAACTGATCTGAAACTGATCTGAAACTGATGTGAATCTGATGTGAAACTGATCTGAAACTGATGTGAAACTGATGTGAAACTGATGTGAAACTGATCTGAAACTGATCTGAAACTGATCTGAAACTGATCTGAAACTGATGTGAAACTGATCTGAAACTGATCTGAAACTGATCTGAAACTGATCTGAAACTGATCTGAAACTGATGTGAAACTGATCTGAAACTGATGTGAAACTGATGTGAAACTGATCTGAAACTGATCTGAAACTGATCTGAAACTGATGTGAATCTGATCTGAAACTGATGTGAAACTGATCTGAAACTGATGTGAATCTGATCTGAAACTGATCTGAAACTGATCTGAATCTGATCTGAATCTTAACTGAATCTGATCTGAAACTGATGTGAAACTGATGTGAAACTGATCTGAAACTGATCTGAAACTGATGTGAAACTGATCTGAAACTGATGTGAAACTGATGTGAAACTGATCTGAAACTGATCTGAAACTGATCTGAAACTGATGTGAAACTGATGTGAAACTGATCTGAAACTGATGTGAAACTGATGTGAAACTGATGTGAAACTGATCTGAAACTGATCTGAAACTGATCTGAAACTGATGTGAAACTGATGTGAAACTGATGTGAAACTGATCTGAAACTGATGTGAAACTGATGTGAAACTGATCTGAAACTGATCTGAAACTGATCTGAAACTGATCTGAAACTGATGTGAAACTGATCTGAAACTGATCTGAAACTGATCTGAAACTGATCTGAAACTGATCTGAAACTGATCTGAAACTGATGTGAAACTGATCTGAAACTGATCTGAAACTGATCTGAAACTGATGTGAAACTGATGTGAAACTGATCTGAAACTGATCTGAAACTGATCTGAAACTGATCTGAAACTGATGTGAAACTGATCTGAAACTGATCTGAAACTGATGTGAATCTGATCTGAAACTGATGTGAAACTGATGTGAAACTGATCTGAAACTGATCTGAAACTGATCTGAAACTGATGTGAAACTGATCTGAAACTGATCTGAAACTGATCTGAAACTGATCTGAAACTGATGTGAAACTGATGTGAAACTGATCTGAAACTGATCTGAAACTGATCTGAAACTGATGTGAATCTGATCTGAAACTGATCTGAAACTGATCTGAAACTGATGTGAATCTGATCTGAAACTGATCTGAAACTGATCTGAAACTGATGTGAATCTGATCTGAAACTGATCTGAAACTGATGTGAAACTGATGTGAAACTGATGTGAAACTGATCTGAAACTGATGTGAAACTGATGTGAAACTGATCTGAAACTGATGTGAAACTGATCTGAAACTGATCTGAAACTGATGTGAAACTGATCTGAAACTGATCTGAAACTGATGTGAAACTGATCTGAAACTGATCTGAATGTGATCTGAAACTGATCTGAAACTGATCTGAAACTGATCTGAATCTGATCTGAAACTGATCTGAAACTGATCTGAAACTGATCTGAATCTGATCTGAATCTGATCTGAATCTGATCTGAAACTGATCTGAATCTGATCTGAAACTGATCTGAAACTGATCTGAAACTGATCTGAATCTGATCTGAAACTGATCTGAAACTGATCTGAATCTGATCTGAAACTGATCTGAAAATGATTTTAAACTGATCTGAAACTGATCTGAAACTGATCTGAAACTGATCTGAAACTGATGTGAAACTGATCTGAAACTGATCTGAAACTGATCTGAAACTGATCTGAAACTGATGTGAAACTGATCTGAAACTGATGTGAAACTGATGTGAAACTGATCTGAAACTGATCTGAAACTGATCTGAAACTGATCTGAAACTGATGTGAAACTGATCTGAAACTGATCTGAAACTGATGTGAATCTGATCTGAAACGGTCCAGTCCAGTCACACTCGGGGAGTTTAAAGTGGGGAGAAAGGACTGGATAATACAGACACTTGCACTTGTTTTTAATGATAAAGTTGATGAATAATGATGTATTTGGAGTTCTTCTTGTGTGTTGGACTGAAACTGTTTTTATAAATGTTATTGTTATTTTGTGTAAAACTCCTGTAAATGAGACCCTGAGTCTCAAGAGATTTTACCTGTATAAATAAAGGTAAATAAACACACACACACACACACACACACACACACACACACACACACACTGCTCTCTTACACACACACACATACACACACATACACACACTGCTCTCTTACACACACACACATACACACACATACACACACTGCTCTCTTACACACAAACACATACACACACACACTTCTCTCTTACACACACACACACACACTGCTCTCTTACACACACACACACACACACTGCTCTCTTACACACAAACACATACACAGACACACACTGCTCTCTTACACACACACACATACACACACACACTGCTCTCTTACACACACACACACACACACTGCTCTCTTACACACAAACACACACACACACACACACACACACACTGCTCTCTTACACACACACACACACACTGCTCTCTTACACACACACACACACACACACACTGCTCTCTTACACACACACACACACACTGCTCTCTTACACACACACACACACACACACACACACACACACACACACACACACACACTGCTCTATAACACACACACACACACACACACACAGAGCTCTCTAACACACACACACACACACACACACTGCTCTCTTACACACACACATACACACACACACTTCTCTCTTACACACACACACACACACACACTGCTCTCTTACACACACACACACACACTGCTCTCTTACACACAAACACATACACACACACACTGCTCTCTTACACACACACACACACACACACACTGCTCTCTTACACACACACACACACACACACTGCTCTCTTACACACACACACATACACACACACACTGCTCTCTTACACACACACACACACACACACTGCTCTCTTACACACACACACACACTGCTCTCTTACACACACACACACAGCACTGAACTGATCGATCTCCATGGAAACGCACTGACAGGATCAGCAGGTTCCAGGTCAGATCTGTGGAGAGGTGTCTGCTCCTGTTTAAGGTGTGTCACACTGAAGCTTATTCCCTGTTTCAGAAGCACCTTGTCTGGGGGTGTGGTGCTAACTGGAGGCACTGCTCTGTCTGAGGCTCTGTTAGGCTTTAATCTGAAGTTTATTTTAGCACAATGTGACCAGAAAGAGCTGATTTATCTGAACGCCAACAGGTGATCTGATCTGTGCGGTTAAACACGTCTCTGAAGAACATGACGGACACGAGCTACCACTAGCACTAGCGTTAGCATTAGCATTAGCCTACAGTTTCTCAGAGTCACTTTCACCTTTTATTTATTTATTTGATAGGGACAATTCACATTAACGAACATCAGTATAAAACAAATGTAAATAAGACGAATTTTAGCTCCAAAGTTTAAGGTTTAATCCGTAATCCTTAGGCGGCAAATACATAAAAATACAACATACAAAACAAGCAGCAGCAACAAAAGTCGAGTGGTCACATGACTGTTTTCAGCCAGAGTTTCATTTGTGTTTTAGTGTCAAATCAAACTCCTGAACAGGGCCGTGAGCTCGGACTTCTCCCAAATTTTCAGCGTTTGTGTGTGTGTGTGTGCATTTGTGTGTGTGTTTGTGTGTGTGTCTGTGTGTGTTTGTGTGTCTGTATGTGTGTGTCTGTGTGTGCATGTGTGTTTGTGTGTCTGTGTGTGTGTGTGCGTGTGTCTGTGTGTGCGTTTGTGTGTGTCTGTGTGCGTGTGTTTGTGTGTGTGCGTGTGTTTGTATCTGTCTGTGTGTGTGTGTCTGTGTGCGTGTCTGTCTGTGTGTGTGTGTGTGCATCTGTGTGCGTGTGTCCGTCTGTGTGTGTGTGTGTGTGTGTGTGTCTGTGTGTATGTTCGTGTGTCTGTGTGTGTGTCTGTGTGTGTGTGTGTGTCTGTGTGTGTGTGTGTGTGCGTGTGTCTGTGTGTGTGTGTGCCCGTGTGTGTTTGTGTGTGCATGCGGGTTTGTTTGTGTGTGTGTGTCTGTGTGTGTGCGTGCGGGTTTGTTTGTGTGTGTTTGTGTGTGTGTGTCTGTCTGTGTGCGTGTGTGTGTGTCTGTCTGTGTGTTTGTGTGTTTGTGTGTGTGTGTTTGTGTGTGTGCGTTTGTGTGTGTGTTTGTGTGTCTGTGTGTGTGCGTGTGTGTGTGTCTGTCTGTGTGTTTGTGTGTGCGTTTGTGTGTGCGTGTGTTTGTGTGTGTGTGTGTGTGTGTGTGCATCGCCATGGCAACTGCTGAGCATTCTGCCACAGACGCACACGTAGACCCCCCCAGCCGGGCTCCGAGCCGTCGCCATGGCGCCCGCCCCCGTGTCCTTCGCCGTGGAAACCGCGGGGACATGTGACCTTCACGTCCGCGCACCTGGGAGGAGGCGTCGCCATGGCAACTGCTGTAACTAGGCCAGTTCTGCTCATAAAACCTTTAATTGGCCGAGGTGGATACTCCATGTACTCCATGTACTCCATTTACTCGAGTAACGTGTTGAACACATTCTACTTTTCACTTTTACTTTTACTCCTGCTCTGGTGACAGACGTCCGATTTACCCGGGACACACTGCAAAAAAGGCCTATTCAAAATAAGGAAAAAACACCAATTTTGAGGTAAAAATGTCCTATTTTAAGTGAAATTTTCTGCCAGTGCAGTGAGAAATTTTCAGTTACCAAGTTTTCTTAAAACAAGACGAAATATGAATCTTGTTCTGAGCAGAAAACACGAGTTTCAAGTATTTATGGACAGATTTTTCCCCTTATTGGTTTGAGGAGGAAGTTAAAGAGGCTTAACCTGGACTGAGTTAATATAAAAAGTGCTTAGAATAAGTTGTAATATCGAGATCAGATAAATCAGGAGGAATATCTGGAAACAAGTAAAAAAAATCTTATTAAGTAAACAAATCTTAAAATTGGTCTTTTAAGATGAATCTGCTTAATTCAAGTCAGTTTAACGATGGTAGAAAATCCTTTTTTGCAGTGCAGTCCTGAGCCCTGTGTCTCTGTCCCTGCAGATTTATCCAAAACCTCTGATTTGTCCCAGTTTTACACCCATGTCCCAGTGTCCCTGTTTTTGTCTGATTCTGCCAACAGTAAAGAGAGGCAGAAATTGTTTCGGTAAAATACAGAAAAGCGACTTAAAAATGACCAGAAAACAAAAAAAAAACGTGACTGTATTGACTGACATTAGTGCCGAGTCCATAACCGAGTGTTTTTATGGTGTCGCTTTAATTTGATTTGACCGGTTTTATTGTTTTAGGACGGGTACGGCCACATTTGAGCTGCTTCTTTATGTTTTGTCTCTGTGCAGCACTGTGGAAACTGCTCTGTTTGTAAAAAGTGGATTTGGAGAACAATTGTCCTGAATTCCTCACTTGTTTCACAATTTTATTACGACCATCCAACCCAAACCCGTTTTTTTATTTTGAAAATCTGATCACCTTATCCTTTTGAGCCTGATCCGAACCTTCTGCTTTGCTAAAATTACATCTAATTCCCGTCATGGGGAAAACTTCTGGGAGAAACGTTCTGTTCGTTTCCTCTCTCTGACCCTCGGAAGTGTTTGGACTGATTCATGTCCGAGGAATATTTCATCTTTAATTTAATCTTTAATTTTCAAGACGCCGCTTTGTCACATTCCCCCCGTTCTCAGCTCCAGTGGTTCTCGCCCACTGTGACGTCCCTCAAACCCAAACCCGAACTGTCATGTCGCCCGTTTGTGCTGCTTTAGTTTTGGAGATTTTAGTGATTCTTTTACAGGTCAAATTAGGGTCAAATTAGGGTCAAATTAGGGTCAAATTAGGTCCTCCAGACCCACAGGAAGCTTCAAAATGCTCGAAAACGACAAAATGGAGTCAATCGTTTGTGCTGCAGAAAGTTCAGTTTGTGTGATTCTGGTTCTTCAGATATTCACAGTTTTATTTTGGTCGATGACGTCGTCCAGAACCTCAGAATGTGAAACAGCCTCAAAACAGAAGAAAATGATGTCAAACGTTTGTATTTGGTTTGTGCTGTTTTGTGCTGTGACAGTTTCATTTGTGTGAGTTTATTTCTAAAATTCTTCATTATTATTTCTGTGGTAATTACAGGACGTCATTTCTGCTCAGCTGACGGAGACAAACTCCACAAAACTAGAGAAGAGAAACGACCTGAGGCTGAGGAAAAGTCTGTGTTATTATAAAATATGAATCAAAAGCAAAAGACTAAAGACTGAAACAGACTTTTCCTCAGCCTCAGGTCGTTTCTCTTCTCTAGTTTTGTAGTTTAGTCCTGGTTTAGTCCTGGTTTAGTCCTGGTTTAGACCTTGTTTAGTCCTGGTTTAGTCCTGGATCAGTCCTGGTTTAGTCCTGGTTTAGTCCTGGTTTAGACCTTGTTTAGTCCTGGTTTAGTCCTGGTTTAGTCCTGGATCAGTCCTGGTTTAGTCCTGGTTTAGTCCTGGATTAGTCATGGATTAGTCCTGGTTTAGTCCTGGTTTAGTCCTGGTTTAGACCTTGTTTAGTCCTGGTTTAGTCCTGGTTTAGTCCTGGTTTAGTCCTGGTTTAGTCCTGGTTTAGTCCTGGTTTAGACCTGGTTTAGTCCTGGTTTAGTCCTGGTTTAGTCCTGGTTTAGACCTTGTTTAGTCCTGGTTTAGTCCTGGTTTAGTCCTGGTTTAGACCTTGTTTAGTCCTGGTTTAGTCCTGGTTTAGTCCTGGTTTAGTCCTGGTTTAGTCCTGGTTTAGTCTTGGTTCAGTCCTGGTTTAGTCCTGGTTTAGTCCTGGTTTAGTCCTGGTTTAGTCCTGGTTTAGTCCTGGTTTAGTCCTGGTTTAGACCTTGTTTAGTCCTGGTTTAGTCCTGGTTTAGTCCTGGTTTAGTCCTGGTTTAGTCCTGGTTTAGTCCTGGTTTAGTCCTGGTTTAGTCCTGGTTTAGTCCTGGTTTAGTCCTGGTTTAGTCCTGGTTTAGTCCTGGTTTAGTCCTTCTTTGGTCCACGTCAGCTCCTCTGGACTCCAGTTTTCTAACGCTGAGTCGTTTTAAGCCTTATTTGCACTGGATAAATACGACCCGGGGACGTGTTTTAATTTGCAAATTGTGCCGCACCTTTTTGTTTCCGGCAGCGAATTCGCACGAGATAAAGTCCGTAAATGACTCTATTTTACTGACACTGACGCAGAGATTTAAAGAGAAAAGAACACAAAAAGAAAAAAAAGTGACCATAGTCCGTATATCTGAGTAGACTAAGCTAACCCGTTAGCCGCTGACCCGTTAGCCGCTGACCCGTTAGCCGCTGACCCGTTAGCCGCCGACCCGTTAGCCGCCGACCCGTTAGCCGCCAACCCGTTAGCCGCCAACCCGTTAGCCGCCAACCCGTTAGCCGCCAACCCGTTAGCCGCCAACCCGTTAGCCGCCAACCCGTTAGCCGCCGCGTGCCAAACAGGAAGTGCTCCAGGAGGCTCTTGGGGCTCCTTCACATTAGGATCTTCTCGTCCCTCTGTCTGTACCTGCTGCTCTGAGCCTCGTCATTCTGGACTTAAACTGTTCGTCTGAAGCCGCCACACAGGATCCTGAACTTTGCATTTCTCTGTTTTGTTCCTAAATCAAGATCTGAACAGAAATAACGGACCAATCAGACGCCTTCATTCCCCGAGGCCCCTCCCCCTACCGTTAGCAACAGGTTTGATTGACAGCTCGTTTCGTTGCTAAGTAAGTTCCCTTCCCGCTTTCCCCCGAGTGACGATTTCTGAAATAAAATGACAAAATATCTCAAACAGTCACAATATCTAATGTGACTAGAATCTGAACGAGCAGAATTTAACGAGCAGAAAGTAAAGAGAATTTGGTTAAATTGTGACTCTGTTGTTGTTCGTACGGAACAGAACAAACAACATAAATCAGTGACTTAAACTATTTAAAGCTCAAAGTTTCTTCTTCTTGTGCAGAATCAGGTAAATCCAGTGTCCTGCAGGTGCAGAGTATCACATCCATAGTCCGTATATATGATGCATCAGCTCTGCCAGGAGGAGGCGCCACATTTAACCTCCTCACTCATGATTGGCTCTTGTGTTGCTATGATACTCGCGGGAGGATTTCCAAATATGGACCTGGCTCCAGATTCGCTCCTGTAACCGTGGCAACAGGAGCCTCATGTGAGCGACGCTGTGGAGACGTCACTCACTCAGACTCAGAGATACGGGATATTCTCACTGAACGACTCACCGGACCGGACGTCTGTTTGGCCAAATAATCGGTCATTTATGGCGGAATTTTTACTTTATAAATGACAGACATGACGCATTCGGACGGGATTAAGATTGCGGGAATCCTCCACAAGTATTAGAAATAACCAAAGGTCCAGAGGTAAAACTACAGACACTCCAGAGCTGATTTAAAGTTTATTGATCCCCGTGGGGAGGTTTCTGCAGCAGCGAAACAGTAACAGCAGAAATACAAACCGAAGAATGAACGGATGAGTCTAAGAAGCCGTGGTTACGTTTTTCATGCGTCCCCTTTGAGTATAAGACATGCAAAGAACCTCAGAACCCGGAGCACCGTTTGTACAGGTCAGCCACAAGAGCAGCTCAAGAGTGGGACTAAACACCTGACCCCGCCCACTCCCGACCCCGCCCACACCTAACCCCGCCCACACCTAACCCCGCCCACATGAACCCCGCCCACAACCGAATTTCCAGTATCAGAAACACCCGTCTGTGATCAGGGCAGTGCTGAGTGACGTCACCAACTACTTCAGGCCACTTAAAGCAGCACAAACTTAGACTTTTTAATGTCCTTAAAGCTGAACTCTGTCCCGTCTGAAGCTAAAGTCCGTTTCTAGAGGAGGTGAATTCTGCCAGGAGCCAAAAAACGGCACAGATCAGTGTTTCCTCAGTGGAGAATCTGACTGTGTGTGAGTCTGTCAAGGCAACAAACTAGTGTAGTGATGGGGGCAAGTTCTGAACTAGTGTAGTGATGGGGGCAAGTTCTGAACTAGTGTAGTGATGGGGGCAAGTTCTGAACTAGTGCAGTGATGGGGGCAAGTTCTGAACTAGTGCAGTGATGGGGGCAAGTTCTGAACTAGTGTAGTGATGGGGGCAAGTTCTGAACTAGTGCAGTGATGGGGGCAAGTTCTGAACTAGTGTAGTGATGGGGGCAAGTTCTGAACTAGTGCAGTGATGGGGGCAAGTTCTGAACTAGTGTAGTGATGGGGGCAAGTTCTGAACTAGTGCAGTGATGGGGGCAAGTTCTGAACTAGTGCAGTGATGGGGGCAAATTCTGAACTAGTGCAGTGATGGGGGCAAGTTCTGAACTAGTGTAGTGATGGGGGGCAAGTTCTGAACTAGTGTAGTGATGGGGGCAAGTTCTGAACTAGTGCAGTGATGGGGGCAAGTTCTGAACTAGTGTAGTGATGGGGGCAAGTTCTGAACTAGTGCAGTGATGGGGGCAAGTTCTGAACTAGTGTAGTGATGGGGCAAGTTCTGAACTAGTGCAGTGATGGGGCAAGTTCTGAACTAGTGTAGTGATGGGGGCAAGTTCTGAACTAGTGCAGTGATGGGGCAAGTTCTGAACTAGTGCAGTGATGGGGCAAGTTCTGAACTAGTGTAGTGATGGGGGCAAGTTCTGAACTAGTGCAGTGATGGGGGCAAGTTCTGAACTAGTGTAGTGATGGGGCAAGTTCTGAACTAGTGTAGTGATGGGGGCAAGTTCTGAACTAGTGTAGTGATGGGGGCAAGTTCTGAACTAGTGTAGTGATGGGGGCAAGTTCTGAACTTCTACGTAAAACTCCAATTTGCTTCGCACTGAAGAAGATTAGCACCACTTTCACTAGCAAGGACCACGGCAACAACACACGTGCGAATCGAAAAGCGTTTATTGCATTGAGACGAGGCAGGTCGGCTTGGTTGAGACTCAGGGTGGGGGTACAGTCTCAATCTTCACATGGCCCAGCAGGACGGGACCCCTCGTAGGATATGGGACGGGAGGGTGGGGTCGAGTTATTCGGGATGAACTGTGTTGCCAGGTTACGCTGCTAATAAACAGGCTTCAGAGAAATTGAGGCGTGGCAGAAGTGAGCAGTGATTGGCTGGAGAGGAGTCGAGGGCGGTTGAGGTTGAGTTATATTTATATTTTTGAAAAACACTGTGGTGAAGTATTTAAATCACCACCACAATATTGCGGAGCCTGTAACAGTGTGGAGAGACTTTGGGTCGAGCTTTCAGCTTTTGCAGTCGATACTTCTGACCTCGAGCTGAACTCTCGCTCTGAAATCACACGTGAGTTTTTTGTTGCAGGAAGAGAAACTGCAGAAGCAACAAGTGAAGATCGACTACTGACTGTGAAGAAGAAGAAGAAGAATATTGTGGTGATGATTTAAATACTTGACCACAGCGTTTTTCAAAAAATCAAATTCATGTGTAAATAAACAGGATTAGAAACGACATCAGTGATCGAGTCTTTTGGTCTTTGGCCTGTGGGAAATCAGCAGAGGGAAGTGTGAGGTGCTTATAAAGTTGTTTTCTAATGTTTCCAGACACTAATGAGTGAACCAGGCAGAGCGTTTTGTTTGTTAGACTCGTGGCTGTTGTCAGATGGGTTAAAGTGGAGTTAAGCTTCTTCAGTCTGAAGCAAATTGGTGTTTTTCGTGGAAGTTCAGAACTTGCCCCCATCACTACACTAGTTCAGAACTTGCCCCCATCACTACACTAGTTCAGAACTTGCCCCCATCACTACACTAGTTCAGAACTTGCCCCCATCACTACACTAGTTCAGAACTTGCCCCCATCACTGCACTAGTTCAGAACTTGCCCCCATCACTGCACTAGTTCAGAACTTGCCCCCATCACTACACTAGTTCAGAACTTGCCCCCATCACTACACTAGTTCAGAACTTGCCCCCATCACTGCACTAGTTCAGAACTTGCCCCCATCACTGCACTAGTTCAGAACTTGCCCCCATCACTGCACTAGTTCAGAACTTGCCCCCATCACTGCACTAGTTCAGAACTTGCCCCCATCACTGCACTAGTTCAGAACTTGCCCCCATCACTACACTAGTTCAGAACTTGCCCCCATCACTACACTAGTTCAGAACTTACCCCCACTAGTTCAGAACTTGCCCCCATCACTACACTAGTTTGTTGCCTTCACAGACTCACACACAGTCAGATTCTCCACTGAGGAAACACTGATCTGTGCCGTTTTTTGGCTCCTGACAGAATTCACCTCCTCTAGAAACGGACTTTAACTTCAGACGGGACAGAGTTCAGCTTTAAATGATCATTTACACAGTTTACAGTGAAAAAAAACAGTGGTTTAAGTGTTTAGTTCCACTTTAACAAAGATTTACCCCCAAAATCAAAACAAAACATTTCCCATGTGACTGAAGATTCTCCTTACACACTTTTATATGATTTGTTTAAAATTTTACAGCAGTGAAAACATTCGTACGTCTGATATTACGCAGAATATTACGCAAAATGAAAAAAAAGAAGAGAAAAAAGGAAAAAAGAAAGAGAAATTGTTGTAATATTGACACTTGAAGCGTTTCATATTCACAGTGTTTTTCATAAATGTGTTTTATTCCCACAAAGCTCAAAATGAGGACTGGGATTAGAACCAACGATTAATGAATGTTTTATGTCCTGAAAGGGCCACAAGAGGTCAGTAAAGAGACATGTGAGGACAAAGGACTAAACCAGGACTAAACCAGGACTAAACCAGGACTAAACCAGGTCTAAACCAGGTCTAAACCAGGTCTAAACTAGGACTAAACCAGGTCTAAACCAGGTCTAAACCAGGACTAAACCAGGTCTAAACCAGGTCTAAACCAGGACTAAACCAGGACTAAACCAGGTCTAAACCAGAACTAAACCAGGTCTAAACCAGGACTAAACCAGGTCTAAACCAGGTCTAAACCAGGTCTAAACCAGGACTAAACCAGGACTAAACCAGGTCTAAACCAGGTCTAAACCAAGTGAAAACCAGGACAAAACCAGGACTAAACCAGGTCTAAACCAGGTCTAAACCAGGACTAAACCAGGACTAAACCAGGTCTAAACCAGGACTAAACCAGGTCTAAACCAGGACTAAACCAGGTCTAAACCAGGTCTAAACCAGGTCTAAACCAGGACTAAACCAGGACTAAACCAGGTCTAAACCAGGACTAAATCAGGTCTAAACTAGGTCTAAACCAGGTCTAAACCAAGTTTAAACCAGGACTAAACCAGGACTAAACCAGGTCTAAACCAGGTCTAAACCAAGTTTAAACCAAGTCTAAACCAGGACTAAGCCAGGACTAAATCAGGACTAAACCAGGTCTAAACCAGGACTAAACCAGGTCTAAACCAGGTCTAAACCAGGTCTAAACCAAGTCTAAACCAGGTCTAAACCAGGACTAAACCAGGTCTAAACCAGGTCTAAACCAGGTCTAAACCAGGTCTAAACCAGGTCTAAACCAGGTCTAAACCAAATTTAAACCAGGTCTAAACCAGGTATAAATCAGGACTAAACCAGGACTAAACCAGGTCTAAACCAGGTCTAAACCTGGTCTAAACCAGGTCTAAACCAGGTCTAAACCAGGACTAAACCAGGAATAAACCAGGTCTAAAACAGGACTAAACCAGGATTAAACGAGGTCTAAACCGGGTCTTAACCAGGTCTAAACCAGGACTAAACCGGGACTAAACCAGGACTAAACCAGGACTAACCAGGACTGAACCAGCTCTAAACCAGGTCTAAACCAGGTCTAAACCGGGACTAAACCGGGATTAAACTAGGTCTAAACCAGGTCTAAACCAAGACTAAACCAGGACTAAACCAGGACTAAACCAGGTCTAAACCAGGTCTAAACCAGGACTAAACCAGGTCTAAACCAGGACTAAACCAGGACTAAACCAGGACTAAACCAGGTCTAAACCAGGACTAAACCAGGTCTAAACCAGGTCTAAACCAGGACTAAACCAGGACTAAACCAGGTCCAAACCTGGTCTAAACCAGGTCTAAACTTGGTATAAACCTGGTATAAACCAGGACTAAACCAGGACTAAACCAGGTCTAAACCAGGACTAAACCAGGTCTAAACCTGGTCTAAACCAGGTCTAAACCTGGTATAAACCAGGACTAAACCAGGACTAAACCAGGGCTAAACCAGGACTAAACCAGGACTAAACAAGGTCTAAACCAGGACTAAACCAGGTCTAAACCAGGTCTAAACCAGGACTAAACCAGGTCTAAACCAGGACTAAACCAGGTCTAAACCAGGGCTAAACCAGGTCTAAACCAGGTCTAAACCAGGACTAAACCAGGTCTAAACCAGGTCTAAACCAGGACTAAACCAGGTCTAAACCAGGTCTAAACCAGGACTAAATGAGGTCTAAACCAGGACTAAACCAGGACTAAATGAGGTCTAAACCAGGATTAAATGAGGTCTAAACCAGGACTAAACCAGGACTAAACCAGGACTAAACCGGGACTAAACCGGGACTAAACCAGGCCTAAACCAGGTCTAAACCAGGACTAAACCAGGTCTAAACCAGGTCTAAACCGGGACTAAACTGGGACTAAACCAGATCTAACCCAGAACTAAACCGGGACTAAACCAGGCCTAAATCGGGCCTAAACCAGAACTAAACCGGGACTAAACCAGGACTAAACCAGGTCTAAACCAGGTCTAAACCAGGACTAAACCAGGACTAAACCAGGACTAAACCAGGACTAAACAAGGTCTAAACCAGGACTAAACCAGGTCTAAACCAGGACTAAACCAGGTCTAAACCAGGGCTAAACCAGGTCTAAACCAGGTCTAAACCAGGACTAAACCAGGTCTAAACCAGGTCTAAACCAGGACTAAACCAGGTCTAAACCAGGTCTAAACCAGGACTAAACCAGGTCTAAACCAGGACTAAACCAGGTCTAAACCAGGACTAAACCAGGTCTAAACCAGGACTAAACCAGGTCTAAACCAGGTCTAAACCAGGACAGTTTGATTCAGGATTAAATAATTTTCATTCAGGATTAAATAATTTTTGTTCAAAATTCAATTATTTTGATTCAGGATTAAATTATTTTTACTCTGAATTAAGTTCTTTTTATTCAGAATTAAAGCTTCATGTAAAGGTGGCCAGTGTCCGGGAATCGAACCTCAGACCTTCTGGCTGTGGCGACAGAACTAAGCGCTGTGCCAAATAAAACACATTTATTTAACAAACACTACTGCTGATTTCATGACGGAAAAACAGAATCTTCAGATCGTTTTCTTTAAATGTCCAAACTTCTCTTCACGGGACATTTTTCAGCTGCAGCATTTTCAGTCGGAAGTTTTTGCTCCAAAGTTTAAAGTGCAGAGTTTTAAACCTCTTTACAAACAGGAAATGACATCAGACGCCGTCGTCAGTCAGAGACTTTCAAAATAAGAGTCTAAACGTCGTCTACTCGAGGAAATAAGTGAAGCTTATAAATGAGCTTAAAGAGGGTTTACCTCTGTCCCTTTGCTCTCCACGCTGAGCCGCTCCCCCTTCAGAGCACAAACACAGGCCTGTGGGCGGAGCCTCGTACAGGCTCGTACTGAAAACCATAAGGAGGGTTTTATGGAAGATCATTTGTTCCATCAGGTTTGGAATTTTAAATGCCATTGTAAAAACAGGTCTGAATGATGTTTAATCTGAGTGAATGGGATTATCCGTGCAGATGTTCACTGTTTAATCTGAATGTGAGTGAATGGGATTATCCGTGCAGATGTTCACTGTTTAATCTGAATGTGAGTGAATGGGATTATCCGTGCAGATTTTCACTGTTTAAACTTCAATATTAAAAACACCTTTAAAATGTTCCGCATTTTCAGCATAAATTTACAAACCCAGATTAAAACTCAGAATTCAGAGTCTAAAACTCACAGTGAAAAAATTCAGAGCAAAGATCCAAGATGCTGAAACCTGATGATGCATTTAGTTATATGTACTTTACTGTGTATATTACTGCAGTACTTTACTGTGTGTATTACTGCAGTACTTTACTGTGTGTATTACTGCAGTACTTTACTGTATTACTGCAGTACTTTACTGTGTGTATTACTGCAGTACTTTACTGTGTGTATTACTGCAGTACTTTACTGTATTACTGCAGTACTTTACTGTGTGTATTACTGCAGTACTTTACTGTGTGTATTACTGCAGTACTTTACTGTGTATATTACTGCAGTACTTTACTGTATTACTGCAGTACTTTACTGTGTGTATTACTGCAGTACTTTACTGTGTGTATTACTGCAGTACTTTACTGTGTGTATTACTGCAGTACTTTACTGTATTACTGCAGTACTTTACTGTGTGTATTACTGCAGTACTTTACTGTATTACTGCAGTACTTTACTGTGTGTATTACTGCAGTACTTTACTGTGTGTATTACTGCAGTACTTTACTGTGTATATTACTGCAGTACTTTACTGTATTACTGCAGTACTTTACTGTGTGTATTACTGAAGTGCTTACTGTGTATTACTGCAGTGCTTTACTGTGTGTATTACTGCAGTACTGCTGTATTACTGCAGTACTTCACTGTATTACTGCAGTACTTTACTGTGTGTGTGCTGCAGTACTTTACTGTATTACTGCAGTACTTTACTGTGTGTGTACCGCAGTACTTTGCTGTGTATTACTGCAGTGCTTTACTGTATTACTGCAGTACTTTACTGTGTGTATTACTGCAGTACTTTACTGTGTATATTACTGCAGTACTTTACTGTGTGTATTACTGCAGTACTTTACTGTATTACTGCAGTACTTTACTGTGTGTATTACTGCAGTACTTTACTGTATTACTGCAGTACTTTACTGTGTGTATTACTGCAGTGCTGCTGTATTACTGCAGTACTTCGCTGTATTACTGCAGTACTTTACTGTGTGTATGCTGCAGTACTTTACTGTGTGTATTACTGCAGTACTTTGCTGTATTACTGCAGTACTTTACTGTGTGTATTACTGCAGTACTTTACTGTATTACTGCAGTGCTGCTGTATTACTGCAGGTGCTTTACTGTATTACTGCAGTACTTCACTGTGTGTATTACTGCAGTGCTTTGCTGTATTACTGCAGGTACTTTGCTGTATTACTGCAGTACTTTACTGTATTACTGCAGTACTTCACTGTGTATTACCGCAGTGCTTTGCTGTGTGTATTACTGCAGTGCTTTACTGTGTTGCTGCAGTGCTTTGCTGTATTACTGCAGTGCTTTGACTGTGTGTATTACTGCAGTGCTTTGCTGTGTTACTGCCGGTGCTGCTGTATTACTGCAGTGCTTTACTGTGTTACTGCAGTGCTTTACTGTGTGTATTACTGCGGTGCTTTACTGTGTTACTGCAGTGCTGCTGTATTACTGCAGTACTTTTACTGTGTGTATTACTGCAGTGCTTATGCTGTGTGTGTATTACTGCAGTGCTTTGCTGTGTGTGTTACCGCAGTGCTTTGCCTGTGTTACTGCAGTACTTTACTGTGTGTATTACTGCAGTGCTTTACTGTGTGTATTACTGCAGTACTTTACTGTGTGTATTACTGCAGTGCTTTGCTGTATTACTGCAGTGCTTTACTGTGTGTATTACTGCGGTACTTTGCTGTGTTACTGCAGTGCTTACTGTGTGTATTACTGCAGTGCTTTACTGTGTGTATTACTGCAGTACTTTGCTGTGTGTGTTACCGCAGTACATTCTGTATTACTGCAGTACTTTACTGTGTGTATTACTGCAGTGCTGTATTACTGCAGTACTTTACTGTGTGTATTACTGCAGTGATTTTACTGTATTACTGCAGTGCTTCACCTGTATTACCGCAGTACTTTACTGTGTGTATTACTGCGGTGCTTTACTGTATTACTGCAGTGCTTTGCTGTGTGTATTACCGCAGTGCTTTGCCTGTGTGTGTATTACTGCAGTACTTTTGCTGTATTACCGCAGTACTTTGCTGTGTGTGTTACTGCAGTGCTTTACTGTGTGTATTACTGCAGTACTTTACTGTGTATATTACTGCAGTACTTTACTGTATTACTGCAGTACTTTACTGTGTGTATTACTGCAGTACTTTACTGTGTGTATTACTGAAGTACTTTACTGTGTGTATTACTGCAGTACTTTACTGTATTACTGCAGGTAACACACTGTATTACTGCAGTACTTTACTGTATTACTGCAGTACTTTACTGTGTGTATTACTGCAGTACTTTACTGTATTACTGCAGTACTTTACTGTGTGTATTACTGCAGTACTTTACTGTATTACTGCAGTACTTTACTGTATTACTGCAGTACTTTACTGTATTACTGCAGTACTTTACTGTGTGTATTACTGCAGTACTTTACTGTGTGTATTACTGCAGTACTTTACTGTATTACTGCAGTACTTTACTGTGTGTATTACTGCAGTACTTTACTGTGTGTATTACTGCAGTACTTTACTGTGTGTATTACTGCAGTACTTTACTGTATTACTGCAGTACTTTACTGTATTACTGCAGTACTTTACTGTGTGTATTACTGCAGTACTTTACTGTATTACTGCAGTACTTTACTGTATTACTGCAGTACTTTACTGTGTATTACTGCAGTACTTTACTGTGTATTACTGCAGTACTTTACTGTGCTAAAGCAGTTTTGCAGTTGGCGTCTCGGCTATAATAAAATCTGGAGGTGAATCCAAGATGGCGCCGTGTTGTTTTCAGTGTCTGTGTCACATGAGCCCAAAGAGTTTCCCTCCTCAGCCCAAAGTGTGATGCAGAAACACAGTTCTGACCAATCAGAGCGCGAGGAGAACTCACAGTTCTGACCAATCAGAGCGCGAGGAGAACTCACAGTTCTGACCAATCAGAGCGCGAGGAGAACTCACAGTTCTGACCAATCAGAGCGCGAGGAGAACTCACAGTTCTGACCAATCAGAGCGCGAGGAGAACTCTGACGAAGCAGAAACACAGTTCTGACCAATCAGAGCGCGAGGAGAACTCTGACGAAGCAGAAACACAGTTCTGACCAATCAGAGCGCGAGGAGAACTCACAGTTCTGACCAATCAGAGCGCGAGGAGAACTCTGACGAAGCAGAAACACAGTTCTGACCAATCAGAGAGAACTCCTTTGACCTTTGAGGATTTCCAAAATTATAGTTCTTATTGTAAATATACAGAAGAATCTTACAAAATCCAACCTTTCTGAAAGCTGTGGACGGCCTGAAGAACACGGGCAGAAAAAAGAGATTTCCTCCAGTTCCACACGTCTGCGGTCACGGACAGAGGGGGCGGGGCTTATCCAGCTCTGATTAAACCTCCACAGTCGTGAAACATAATAAACACTTGAAGCTCGGACGTGACGTCACATCTGAGCTCTGAGGGTTTGTAGAGAATAAGAAAACGCAGCATTAGCGAACAAACAGGAAGTGGAGCAGTGAAGCGATCTGATTGGTCAGAATTCAAACCTCAAGCCCCGCCCACAGATGAGAGCAGCCAATAGGAAACAGCCTCTGTCCCTGTCACTCACTCTGAATTTGAACTGTTGAATTTGAGGCTTGAAAATATTTGTGCTGAATATTTAAAAGGTGAAAATTGTATTAGAATTTGAAACACTTAAAATTTCAGCAACTCAAGTTAAAAAACTTCAAAGTGAGAAATTCAGGGAGATTTAAAATTCCAAATCTGATGGAGCACATGATCGTCCATAGATCTGAACAGGGCCCAGGAGAGATCCCTGGATGACTCAAACACGCTTGCAGGACTCTGGAGCCTCAGGCAGGTTTGTGACGGGGAACAGCGCTCGGACGGGGAATACGTGAATAATCGTGAGTATAATTCCCCGTCTTTAAGGCCGTGAAGGTCCCGACAAACACCTCAGACGCTCCAGACTCAAAACACAAACACATTTTCAATTTACAACACAAAGATTAAAGGTTTTCTCTGCCGCGTCACGTCAGAAACCACCAAGAGAACAGTGCATTTCAGGGAGTCCGGGGCGGGGAGACAGTGGCCAGTGGGGGGCGCCACAGGGAAAAGCTGTGGCTGTTGTTGTGTCCTTGAGCCGGACGAACACCGCGGGATGTTCCCCATGGTTTCACTCGGCTCCAGCTCAAACTGTTCGACCAAATCTCAGGGTTCAGAGTTCACAGCTCCAGATTCAGCAGTGAAACCCTCACGAGAGGCGACCGGACAGTGTGTTTTTAGTACTTTGTCTGTTTTCCCTCACGCACGTCTCTGTTTGAATGAGGACAGACTGCAAACTTGTCTGATTATTTAAGCAGCGATGACATAACCAAAGGGGGACGTTTGACAGATAAAAGTTTGGTTTAGAAGGGCGTGGCTCTGTTTGCCCGTGTGCCCCTCGACTGAAGCTGCCCTTCCGAAAAAAAAAGAAAAATAATAATAATTTTTAAAAAATCGTTCGATGGATACAGGATTTCAGGTATGAAACTGCCTCTGCCTGGACTTGAAAGTGAAAATAATAATATCTATAGTCGCCTCATTCACTTCCATTAGAGTCTGGAGGGAGGGGCTCTGTTCTGTTTCTGTCGCCGTAGAGCTGCACTAGCACCTGAGCCTGAGTCTGAGGGAGAACACACTGTATATATGAGTGGACTAAGCTAACCCGTTAGCCGCTAACCCGTTAGCCGCTAACCCGTTAGCCGCTAACCCGTTAGCCGCTAACCCGTTAGCCGCCAACCCGTTAGCCGCCAACCCGTTAGCCGCCAACCCGTTAGCGGCTAACGGGTTAGCCGGCGCGTGCCAAACAGGAAGTGCTCCAGGAGGCTCTTGGGGCTCCTTCACATTAGGATCTTCTCGTCCCTCTGTCTGTACCTGCTGCTCTGAGCCTCGTCATTCTGGACTTAAACTGTTCGTCTGAAGCCGCCACACAGGATCCTGAACTTTGCATTTCTCTGTTTTGTTCCTAAATCAAGATCTGAACAGAAATAACGGACCAATCAGACGCCTTCATTCCCGAGGCCCCTCCCTAGCGTTAGCAACAGGTTTGATTGACAGCTCGTTTCGTTGCTAAGTAAGTTCCCTTCCCGCTTTCCCCCGAGTGACGATTTCTGAAATAAAATGACCAAATATCTCAAACAGTCACAATATCTAATGTGACTAGAATCTGAACGAGCAGAATTTAACGAGCAGAAAGTAAAGAGAATTTGGTTAAATTGTGACTCTGTTGTTGTTCGTACGGAACAGAACAAACAACATAAATCAGTGACTTAAACTATTTAAAGCTCAAAGTTTCTTCTTCTTGTGCAGAATCAGGTAAATCCAGTGTCCTGCAGGTGCAGAGTATCACATCCATAGTCCGTATATATGATGCATCAGCTCTGCCAGGAGGAGGCGCCACATTTAACCTCCTCACTCATGATTGGCTCTTGTGTTGCTATGATACTCGCGGGAGGATTTCCAAATATGGAGCCTGTAACCGTGGCAACAGGAGCCTCATGTGAGCTGGACACACTGGGCGGGTGAAGTGTTTTGCCTAAGGACACAACAGCAGCCTCCAGAGTCGCTCCTTCCATCTCGAATCCAAACCGGTGAAGCGTGAGGGAACTTATTTTATTTACACCCGAAACTGAACGGGTTGTAAATAATAATAATGATCTGAAACGCCGGCGCTGGGGGAGCTCTACGTGCATTTCTATGGTGGAAAGTCCAGCGGTCGCCCTGGTGGTTTCTGAGCGAGCGGCGAGAAACAGGCAATAAATATGTCACAAGTTTAAACAGCGAAAAGTTCGGAGGTTCCGCAGGAAAGAAAACGCGGCGAAAACCTCGAGCCGAACGGAAACAGAAAGTTCCAGAGAAAAAAGCGGCCGAGGTCGGAGAGTTCAGGTCGACCTGGAGCCGCTCGACGTTTTCCTCCGAGTCACGATCGTAAATCACCAAAGAAGAAGAAAACAGGAGGAAATGATGAAGAAAATATAAAAACTGTGATTTCAAAGCTGCACCGTGGAACTTTTCTGGAGGCTCCGTCAGACGCTTTTCTCCAGGGAGACGTTCCTGCTTCATCTGGAATGTTTGACCTGGTTTAGTCCCTGGATTTAAGACCTGGTTTAGTCCTGGTTTAGTCTGGGTTTAGTCTGGGTTTAGTCCCAGTTTAGTCCTAGTTTAGTCCTGGTTTAGTCCCAGTTTAGTCCTAGTTTAATCCTGGTTTAGTCCCAGTTTAGTCCTGGTTTAGTCAATGGATTTAGACCTGGTTTAGTCCTGGTTTAGTCCTGGTTAAGTCCTGGTTTAGTTCCATTTTAGTCCCAGTTTAGTTCTGGTTTAGTCCCAGTTTAGTCCCGGTTTAGTTCTGGTTTAGTCCCTGGATTTAGACCTGGTTTAGTCCTGGTTCAGTCCTGGTTTAGTCCTGGTTTAGACCTATTTTAGTCCTGGTTTATAGTCCCAGTTTAGTTCTTGGTTTAGTCCTGGTTAAGTCCTGGTTTAGTTCCATTTTAGTCCCAGTTTAGTTCTGGTTTAGTCCCTGGATTTAGACCTGGTTTAGTCCTGGTTCAGTCCTGGTTTAGTCCTGGTTTAGTCCTGGTTTAGTCCCAGTTTAGTCCCGGTTTAGTTCTGGTTTAGTCCTAGTTTAGTCCTGGTTTAGTCCCAGTTTAATCCTGGTTTAGTCCCTGGATTTAGACCTGGTTTAGACCTATTTTAGTCCTGGTTTATAGTCTCAGTTTAGTTCTTGGTTTAGTCCTGGTTTAGTCCTGGTTTAGTCCTAGTTTAGTCCTGGTTTAGACCTGGTTTAGTCCTGGTTTAGTCCTGGTTTAGTCCTGGTTTAGTCCTGGTTTAGTCCTAGTTTAGTCCTGGTTTAGACCTGGTTTAGTCCTGGTTTAGTTCCATTTTAGTCCCAGTTTAGTTCTTGGTTTAGTCCTGGTTTAGTCCTGGTTTAGTCCTGGTTTAGTCCTGGTTTAGTCCTGGTTTAGTCCTGGTTTAGTCCTGGTTTAGACCTGGTTTAGTCCTGGTTTAGTCCTGGTTTAGTCCTGGTTTAGACCTGGTTTAGTCCTGGTTTAGTCCTGGTTTAGTCCTGATTTAGTCCTGGTTTAGACCTGGTTTAGTCCTGGTTTAGTCCTGGTTTAGTCCTGGTTTAGTTCCATTTTAGTCCCAGTTTAGTTCTTGGTTTAGTCCTGGTTTAGTCCTGGTTCAGTCCTGGTTTAGAACTGGTTTAAACCTGGTTTAGTCTTGTTTTAGACCTGTTTTAGTCCTGATTTAGTCCTGGTTTAGACCTGGTTTAGTCCTGGTTTAGTCCTGGTTTAGTCCTGGTTTAGTCCTAGTTTAGTCCTGGTTTAGTCCTGGTTTAGTCCTGGTTTAGACCTGGTTTAGTCCTGGTTTAGTCCTGGTTTAGTCCTGGTTTAGTCCTGGTTTAGTCCTGGTTTAGTCCTGGTTTAGTTCTGGTTTAGTCCTGGGTCAGTCCTGGTTTAGTCCTGGTTTAGTCCTGGTTTAGTCCTGGTTTAGTCCTGGTTTAGTCCTGGTTTAGTCCTGGTTTATAGTTTATAGCTTTTCTCCATGGAGATGTCATCACTTTGTCTGGAATGTTCCGCAGTACGACTTTAACCCTTTCTATCTCCAGCTCAGATCTGTGGAGCGGCGAGTCTGTTTTTCCAGGTGTTTCTGAGCTCTAAAACCTCCTGTGACTGAATACATGTAAAGTCGAGCTGTTTAAAGTCACACTGCGGAACATTCCAGGCGGAACAGTGACGTATCCATGGAAACAAGCAGGTGACGGACCCAGAACCAGAAAAGTGACTCAGTGCAGCTTTAACTATTTTAAAGGTCCCATATTACGATAAACTCTGAATTATCAGTAATACTTTTCTAACAGTACTTTTACTCCTACTTGAGTAATATTTGATTTGAAGTAACAGTACTTTTACTTGAGTACTTTTCAAAAGTTACATATGGAACCTTTACAAAGAGAACGGGAAATGTTCAACCTCCCACAGTCACCCTGTGCCACGCTCCAAACGCCCAGATGCCCTCCCACAGTCGCCCTGTGCCACTGCCACGCTCCAAACGCCCAGATGCCCTCCCACAGTCGCCCTGTGCCACTGCCACGCTCCAAACGCCCAGATGCCCTCCCACAGTCGCCCTGTGCCACTGCCACGCTCCAAACGCCCAGATGCCCTCCCACAGTCGCCCTGTGCCACTGCCACGC
Source organism: Odontamblyopus rebecca (assembly GCA_030686955.1). Classification (NCBI taxonomy): domain Eukaryota; kingdom Metazoa; phylum Chordata; class Actinopteri; order Gobiiformes; family Gobiidae; genus Odontamblyopus; species Odontamblyopus rebecca. The sequence continues at coordinate 2,028,485 of CM060672.1, forward strand.
TCCAAACGCCCAGATGCCCTCCCACAGTCGCCCTGTGCCACTGCCACGCTCCAAACGCCCAGATGCCCTCCCACAGTCACCCTGTGCCACGCTCCAAACGCCCAGATGCCCTCCCACAGTCACCCTGTGCCACTGCCACGCTCCAAACGCCCAGATGCCCTCCCACAGTCGCCCTGTGCCACTGCCACGCTCCAAACGCCCAGATGCCCTCCCACAGTCACCCTGTGCCACGCTCCAAACGCCCAGATGCCCTCCCACAGTCACCCTGTGCCACGCTCCAAACGCCCAGATGCCCTCCCACAGTCACCCTGTGCCACGCTCCAAACGCCCAGATGCCCTCCCACAGTCACCCTGTGCCACGCTCCAAACGCCCAGATGCCCTCCCGCGGCGCATCAGAGCGAGGAGAGGCCGAGGTAACGCATGTACGACTGTTTACAGGAAGACGCCGAGGGACACGAGGCTTCTGCTTGGTCTGAGAGGTCTGAGGGGTGGGGCTCCGATTGGCCGGGGGGCTCCGATTGGCTGGGGCGCTCGGGGGGGCGGGGCAGCGCCGGGTCGGGGGGCTCCGATTGGCCGGGGCGCTCGGGGGGGCGGGGCGCGATGGCGAGCAGGACGGTGATTGGCAGCAGAGGAGAAAGCTCGCGCCACAGCGGGCGCTCCCACAGGGGGGGGAGGGGCCCGCGGGGGGGCAGGGCCAGAGCGGCGTGCAGGCGCTGGGCGTGCACGTGCGGAGGGTCCGTGCGGCCGGGCGCGTGCACCAGTCCGTTGGCGTGCACGTGGGCGGCGATGGCGTGGGCGTGGGCCGGGTGTTTGACCTTACAGTGCAGCCGCAGACTGTCCCGCCTCTTGGCGCTGTACGGGCAGAGCGCGCACGTGAAGGGCCGCTCGCCCGTGTGCACGCGCACGTGCTCCACCAGCTTGTTGGCCGTGCGCGTCAGGTGCCCGCACCGGTCGCACCGGTACTGGTTGCCCTGGCGATGACCCTGGAAGTGAACCAGCAGCTCCTGTTGCCCTGGAAACGACCTCTGGCAGATCCTGCAGCGATGGGCGCTCGTCTCCGGGGGCGTCTCCACGGCAACAGCAGGAGGGGCGGGAGGGCATCTGAGCAGAAGAGAAGGACACGGCCTGAAAGGGAAGAAGAGCCTGTGTCTGCCCGGGGTTTAGAGCAGCACAGAGAACTGATGTTCTACTGTTCTACTGTTCTACTGTTCTGATGTTCTGATGTTCTACTGTTCTACTGTTCTGATGTTCTACTGTTCTGATGTTCTACTGTTCTACTGTTCTACTGTTCTGATGTTCTGATGTTCTACTGTTCTGATGTTCTACTGTTCTACTGTTCTACTGTTCTACTGTTCTACTGTTCTGATGTTCTGATGTTCTACTGTTCTACTGTTCTACTGTTCTGATGTTCTGATGTTCTACTGTTCTACTGTTCTACTGTTCTGATGTTCTGATGTTCTGATGTTCTACTGTTCTGATGTTCTGATGTTCTACTGTTCTGATGTTCTACTGTTCTGATGTTCTGATGTTCTACTGTTCTACTGAACTGATGTTCTACTGAACTGATGTTCTACTGTTCTGATGTTCTACTGTTCTGATGTTCTACTGTTCTGATGTTCTGATGTTCTACTGTTCTGATGTTCTACTGTTCTACTGTTCTACTGAACTGATGTTCTACTGTTCTGATGTTCTACTGTTCTACTGAACTGATGTTCTACTGAACTGATGTTCTACTGTTCTGATGTTCTTATGTTCTTATGTTCTACTGTTCTAATGTTCTACTGTCCTACTGTTCTGATGTTCTACTGTCCTGATGTTCTACTGTTCTACTGAACTGATGTTCTACTGAACTGATGTTCTACTGTTCTGATGTTCTACTGTTCTGATGTTCTACTGTTCTACTGAACTGATGTTCTACTGTTCTACTGTTCTACTGTTCTAATGTTCTACTGTTCTGATGTTCTACTGTTCTGATGTTCTACTGTTCTGATGTTCTGATGGTCTACTGTTCTGATGTTCTGATGTTCTACTGTTCTACTGTTCTACTGTTCTGATGTTCTACTGTTCTACTGTTCTACTGTTCTGATGTTCTACTGTTCTACTGTTCTACTGTTCTGATGTTCTACTGTTCTACTGTTCTACTGTTCTACTGTTCTGATGTTCTACTGTTCTACTGTTCTGATGTTCTACTGTCCTAATGTTCTACTGTTCTGATGTTCTACTGTTCTGATGTTCTACTGTTCTACTGTTCTGATGTTCTACTGTTCTGATGTTCTACTGTTCTACTGTTCTACTGTTCTGATGTTCTACTGTTCTGATGTTCTACTGTTCTACTGTTCTGATGTTCTACTGTTCTGATGTTCTACTGTTCTGATGTTCTACTGTTCTACTGTTCTGATGTTCTACTGTTCTGATGTTCTACTGTTCTGATGTTCTACTGTTCTGATGTTCTACTGTTCTGATGTTCCACTGTTCTGACGTTCTACTGTTCTACTGTTCTGATGTTCTACTGTTCTGATGTTCTACTGTTCTGATGTTCTACTGTTCTGATGTTCTACTGTTCTACTGTTCTACTGTTCTGATGTTCTACTGTTCTGATGTTCTACTGTTCTGATGTTCTGATGTTCTGATGTTCTACTGTTCTGATGTTCTACTGTTCTGATGTTCTACTGTTCTGATGTTCTACTGTTCTACTGTTCTGATGTTCTACTGTTCTGATGTTCTGATGTTCTGATGTTCTACTGTTCTGATGTTCTACTGTTCTGATGTTCTACTGTTCTGATGTTCTACTGTTCTACTGTTCTGATGTTCTACTGTTCTAATGTTCTAATGTTCTACTGTTCTACTGTTCTAATGTTCTAATGTTCTGATGTTCTACTGTTCTGATGTTCTGATGTTCTGATGTTCTACTGTTCTGATGTTCTACTGTTCTGATGTTCTACTGTTCTGATGTTCTACTGTTCTACTGTTCTACTGTTCTGATGTTCTACTGTTCTACTGTTCTGATGTTCTACTGTTCTGATGTTCTACTGTTCTGATGTTCTACTGTTCTACTGTTCTGATGTTCTACTGTTCTGATGTTCTACTGTTCTACTGTTCTACTGTTCTACTGAACTGATGTTCTACTGAACTGATGTTCTACTGTTCTGATGGTCTACTGTTCTACTGTTCTGATGTTCTACTGTTCTGATGTTCTACTGTTCTACTGAACTGATGTTCTACTGAACTGATGTTCTACTGAACTGATGTTCTACTGAACTGATGTTCTACTGTTCTTATGTTCTACTGTTCTGATGTTCTACTGTTCTACTGTTCTGATGTTCTACTGTTCTGATGTTCTACTGTTCTACTGAACTGATGTTCTACTGAACTGATGTTCTACTGAACTGATGTTCTACTGTTCTGATGGTCTACTGTTCTACTGAACTGATGTTCTACTGAACTGATGTTCTGCTGTTCTACTGTTCTGATGTTCTACTGTTCTGATGTTCTGATGTTCTACTGTTCTGATGTTCTACTGTTCTGATGTTCTACTGTTCTGATGTTCTACTGTTCTACTGTTCTGATGTCCTAATGTTCTGATGTTCTACTGTCCTAATGTTCTACTGTTCTACTGTTCTAATGTTCTGATGTTCTACTGTTCTGATGTTCTACTGTTCTGATGTTCTACTGTTCTGATGTTCTACTGTTCTGATGTTCTAATGTTCTACTGTCCTAATGTTCTACTGTTCTGATGTTCTACTGAACTGATGTTCTACTGTTCTACTGTTCTGTTGTTCTACTGTTCTGTTGTTCTACTGTTCTGTTGTTCTACTGTTCTGATGTTCTACTGTTCTGATGTTCTACTGTTCTGATGTTCTACTGTTCTGATGTTCTACTGTTCTGATGTTCTACTGTTCTACTGTTCTGATGTTCTACTGTTCTGATGTTCTACTGTTCTGATGTTCTACTGTTCTGATGTTCTACTGTTCTACTGTTCTGATGTTCTACTGTTCTGATGTTCTACTGTTCTGATGTTCTACTGTTCTACTGTTCTACTGTTCTACTGTTCTGATGTTCTACTGTTCTGATGTTCTACTGTTCTACTGTTCTGATGTTCTACTGTTCTGATGTTCTACTGTTCTACTGTTCTGATGTTCTACTGTTCTGATGTTCTACTGTTCTGATGTTCTACTGTTCTACTGTTCTACTGTTCTACTGTTCTGATGTTCTACTGTTCTGATGTTCTACTGTTCTACTGTTCTACTGTTCTACTGTTCTGATGTTCTACTGTTCTGATGTTCTGATGTTCTGATGTTCTACTGTTCTGATGTTCTGATGTTCTGATGTTCTGATGTTCTACTGTTCTGATGTTCTGATGTTCTACTGTTCTCGCCCACTGTGACGTCCCTCAAACACAAACCTACACAGGAACTGTCATGTCGCCCGTTTGTGCTGCTTTAGTTTTGGAGATTTTAGTGATTCTTTTACAGGTCAAATTAGGGTCAAATTAGGGTCAAATTAGGGTCAAATTAGGTCCTCCAGCCTCACAGGAAGCTTCAAAATGCTCGAAAACGACAAAATGGAGTCAATCGTTTGTGCTGCAGAAAGTTTCGTTTGTGTGATTCTGGTTCTTCAGATATTCACAGTTTTATTTCGGTCGATGACGTCGTCCAGAACCTCAGTGAGTTTATTTATAAAATGATTCATTATTATTATTGTCTCCGTCAGCTGAGCAGAAATGACGTCCTATAATTACCACAGAAATAATAATGAAGAATTTTAGAAATAAACTCACACAAATGAAACTGTCACAGCTCAAACGACTGACAGAGTTTTTGTAGGTTTGAGTTTGATGGGCAACTTCCCGCGGCCTGCGGGTGGCGCTCTCACCTGACGTGGGCGCGGCCTGCGGGTGGCGCTCTCACCTGACGTGGGCGCGACCTGCGGGTGGCGCTCTCACCTGACGTGGGCGCGACCTGCGGGTGGCGCTCTCACCTGACGTGGGCGCGACCTGCGGGTGGCGCTCTCACCTGACGTGGGCGCGGCCTGCGGGTGGCGCTCACCTGACGTGGGCGCGGCCTGCGGGTGGCGCTCTCACCTGACGTGGGCGCGGCCTGCGGGTGGCGCTCACCTGACGTGGGCGCGGCCTGCGGGTGGCGCTCTCACCTGACGTGGGAGTGGCCTGCGGGTGGCGCTCTCACCTGACGTGGGAGTGGCCTGCGGGTGGCGCTCTCACCTGACGTGGGAGCGGCCTGCGGGTGGCGCTCACCTGACGTGGGCGCGGCCTGCGGGTGGCGCTCTCACCTGACGTGGGCGCGGCCTGCGGGTGGCGCTCTCACCTGACGTGGGCGCGGCCTGCGGGTGGCGCTCACCTGACGTGGGCGCGGCCTGCGGGTGGCGCTCTCACCTGACGTGGGAGTGGCCTGCGGGTGGCGCTCTCACCTGACGTGGGCGTGGCCTGCGGGTGGCGCTCACCTGACGTGGGCGTGGCCTGCGGGTGGCGCTCACCTGACGTGGGCGCGGCCTGCGGGTGGCGCTCTCACCTGACGTGGGCGCGGCCTGCGGGTGGCGCTCTCACCTGACGTGGGCGCGGCCTGCGGGTGGCGCTCTCACCTGACGTGGGCGCGGCCTGCGGGTGGCGCTCTCACCTGACGTGGGCGCGGCCTGCGGGTGGCGCTCTCACCTGACGTGGGAGTGGCCTGCGGGTGGCGCTCTCACCTGACGTGGGAGCGGCCTGCGGGTGGCGCTCTCACCTGACGTGGGCGCGGCCTGCGGGTGGCGCTCTCACCTGACGTGGGAGTGGCCTGCGGGTGGCGCTCTCACCTGACGTGGGCGCGGCCTGCGGGTGGCGCTCTCACCTGACGTGGGCGCGGCCTGCGGGTGGCGCTCTCACCTGACGTGGGCGCGGCCTGCGGGTGGCGCTCTCACCTGACGTGGGCGTGGCCTGCGGGTGGCGCTCACCTGACGTGGGCGCGGCCTGCGGGTGGCGCTCTCACCTGACGTGGGCGTGGCCTGCGGGTGGCGCTCACCTGACGTGGGCGTGGCGGTGCAGGTGTGTGTCCACGTGCGCCGTCATCTCGGGCTCCTGGTCGGTGGAGGCGTCGCAGGTGCAGCAGTGCAGCGAGAACAGACCGCGCTCCCATTGGCGGTGCTCAGTCATGTGACCGTGGAACAGGCTCCGCCCCTCTGTCTCAAACCCGCACACGTGGCACCTGAGGGGGCACAGAGGGGTCAGAGGGGTCAGAGGGCACAGGGGGGTCAGAGGGCACAGAGGGGTCAGAGGGCACAGGGGGGTCAGAGGGGTCAGAGGGGTCAGAGGGCACAGAGGGCACAGGGGGGTCAGAGGGCACAGAGGGGTCAGAGGGCACAGGGGGGTCAGAGGGGTCAGAGGGCACAGAGGACACAGGGGGGTCAGAGGGGTCAGAGGGCACAGGGGGGTCAGAGGGGTCAGAGGGCACAGGGGGGTCAGAGGGGTCACAGGGGGGTCAGAGGGCACGGGGGGTCAGAGGGGTCACAGAGGGGTCACACAGGGGTCAGCGTTTCCACGGCAACACGAGGCGACGCACACGTGACCTCTGACCCCTGTGGATCAATGAACGAGACGAGAACATGGAGGAAGGTCTGAGGAGAACAGCTCTGATCTAAACGGCCCTCGACCTGTGGGTCCCACAGGGGCCGATCCTGGGGCCACTTCTTTTCCTGATGTACATGTTTCCAACTGGTCAAATTATGAATCGTTTCAAGTCTGTATCGTATATTTTTTACAGTTGTATTGTTCTGTGGAAGAAACAGACTGAAAACCTTCTGCAGAGCTTCTCCTCTGTCAAAAATGGGCTGAAAACTTTTTGCAACTTAAAGTGGAACTGCGGCACATTTGAAGCTAAATTCCGTCGCTGGAGGTGGAGTCTGACATTGTGTTTGTGGAGTAACTGTGTCGGCTGTAAAGAAGTGCGTCTGACAACTTTAACTTGTTCGGCAATACAGCGACACAGGTTCATTTACAGTTCGTCTGTTCGCTAATAAACCTTCAGTTTTTCCGGTAAAATAAATAAAATAACGGATAGTATTTGATTTATTAGTTTAATAATCTGTTCAGACGTCCGGTGAAAAACAACTAAAACTCTAGAATCTGTGCTGCTGTCTGGTGAGGAGGTCGGGCAAATCAACGATTATTTATAAAATGCCTTTCATACAAAAAATGCAACACAACAACAACGTTAGTTAGTTCATGCTCGTCGTTGTTCACCTTTAAAGTGTAACTGTCCCGTCTGAAGCTAAAGTCCGTTTCTAGAGGAGGTGAATTCTGTCAGGAGCCAAAAAACAGCACAGATCAGTGTTTCCTCAGCGGAGATCTCACTGTGGCAGTGAGTCTGTCAAGGCAACAAACTAGTGCAGTGATGGGGGCAAGTTCTGAACTAGTGTAGAGATGGAGCAGATATTCAGATATTCACAGTTTTATTTTGGTCGATGACGTCGTCCAGAACCTCAGAATGTGAAACAGCCTCAAAACAGGAAGAAAATGATGTCAAACGTTTGTATTTGGTTTGTGCTGTTTTGTGCTGTGACAGTTTCATTTGTGTGAGTTTATTTCTAAAATTCTTCATTATTATTTCTGTGGTAATTACAGGACGTCATTTCTGCTCAGCTGACGGAGACAAACTCCACAAAACTAGAGAAGAGAAACGACCTGAGGCTGAGGAAAAGTCTGTGTTATTATAAAATATGAACCAAAAGCAAAAGACTAAAGACTGAAACATCGACTAAAATAAAACTGCAAATATCTGAACCAGAATCGCACAAACGAAACTTTTTGCAGCACAAACGACTGACACAGTTTTCTTCAGGCAGGTGGACTCCATCCACTCTTTTAAAAAACGGCTGAAGACACTTTTTCGACAGGCTTTTAGTCGACTGTGTCCTCCTCTTGTTTTTTGTTTGTTATAAAGACTTAGTGACTTAAAGACTTTCTGAACGAATCCAAACAGAAGAATAAACCCCCGCAGGGCCTCACCTGTAGAAATACGCTCCTCCCGTCGTCTGATCTCTTCTTAGACTCGATTCTGTGGAGGAAAGTCTGGTTTCAGTGTTCACTCCTCCGCCGTGGCCCTGAGGAGCTGAGCACCTTTACAAACTCAGCCTTATTTTGCATTTCCAGCTTTTTAAAGGGCTAAAAAAGCACCCCAGCCTCGGCCTGTGATGAGGTTTTATAACAGAATGTAAAGATTTAAAAGCGACTTGACTGTAGATAATCAGAGATTCAACACACAGAACGTGGCGTGGAGCGTTTGGACCAATCAGAGCCTGGAGCGTTCGGACCAATCAGAGCGCGGAGCGTTCGGACCAATCAGAGCGCGGAGCGTTCGGACCAATCAGAGCCTGGAGCGTTTGGACCAATCAGAGCGTGGAGCATTTGGACCAATCAGAGCGTGGAGCATTTGGACCAATCGGAGCCTGGAGCGTTTGGACCAATCAGAGCGTGGAGCGTTTGGACCAATCAGAGCCTGGAGCGTTTGGACCAATCAGAGCGTGGAGCATTTGGACCAATCGGAGCCTGGAGCGTTTGGACCAATCAGAGCGTGGAGCATTTGGACCAATCAGAGCCTGGAGCGTTCGGACCAATCAGAGCGCGGAGCGTTCGGACCAATCGGAGCGCGGAGCGTTCGGACCAATCGGAGCGCGGCCTGGAGGGTTTGGACCAATCAGAGCGTCGAGCGTGGAGCGTTCGGACCAATCAGAGCGTCGAGCGTGGAGCGTTTGGACCAATCAGAGCGTCGAGCGTGGAGCGTTTGGACCAATCAGAGCGTGGAGCGTTTGGACCAATCGGAGCGCGGCCTGGAGCGTTTGGACCAATCAGAGCACGGAGCGTTCGGACCAATCAGAGCGCGGAGCGTTTGGACCAATCAGAGCGTGGAGCGTTTGGACCAATCGGAGCGCGGCCTGGAGTGTTTGGACCAATCAGAGCGTCGAGCGTGGAGCGTTTGGACCAATCAGAGCCTGGAGCGTTTGGACCAATCAGAGCGTGGAGCGTTTGGACCAATCGGAGCGCGGCGTGGAGCGTTCGGACCAATCGGAGCGCAGCCAGGAGCGTTTGGACCAATCGGAGCCTGGAGCGTTTGGACCAATCAGAGCCTGGAGCGTTTGGACCAATCAGAGCCTGGAGCGTTTGGACCAATCAGAGCGTCGAGCGTGGAGCGTTTGGACCAATCAGAGCCTGGAGCGTTTGGACCAATCAGAGCGTGGAGCGTTTGGACCAATCGGAGCGCGGCGTGGAGCGTTTGGACCAATCAGAGCGTGGAGCGTTTGGACCAATCGGAGCGTGGAGCGTTCGGACCAATCAGAGCGAGGAGCGTTTGGACCAATCGGAGCGCGGAGCGTTCGGACCAATCAGAGCGCGGCCTGGAGCGTTTGGACCAATCAGAGCGTGGAGCGTTTGGACCAATCGGAGCGCGGCCTGGAGCGTTCGGACCAATCAGAGCGCGGCCTGGAGCGTTTGGACTAATCAGAGCGCGGCGTGGAGCGTTTGGACCAATCGGAGCGTGGAGCGTTTGGACCAATCGGAGCGCGGCGTGGAGCGTTCGGACCAATCAGAGTGCGGCGTGGAGCGTTTGGACCAATCGGAGCGCGGCGTGGAGCGTTTGGACCAATCCGAGCGGGGCGTGGAGCGTTGGGTCCATTCGTATCGCGGCGTGGAGCGTTTGGACCAATCAGAGCGCGGCCTGGAGCATTTGGACCAATCAGAGCGTGGCCTGGAGCGTGTGGACCAATCAGAGCGTGGAGCGTTGGGACCGATCGGAGCGCGGCGTGGAGCGGTCGGACCGCTCCGAGCGCGGCCTGGAGCGTTCGGACCAATCGGAGCGCGGCGTGGAGCGTTCGGACCAATCAGAGCGTCGAGCGTGGAGCGTTCGGACCAATCAGAGCGTCGAGCGTGGAGCGTTTGGACCAATCAGAGCGTCGAGCGTGGAGCGTTTGGACCAATCAGAGCGTGGAGCGTTTGGACCAATCGGAGCGCGGCCTGGAGCGTTTGGACCAATCGGAGCGCGGCCTGGAGCGTTTGGACCAATCGGAGCGCGGCCTGGAGCGTTTGGACCAATCTGAGCGCGGCGTGGAGCGTTAGGACCAATCGGAGCGCGGCGTGGAGCGTTCGGACCAATCGGAGCGCGGCGAGGAGCGGAGGGACCAATCGGAGCGCGGAGTGGGCGTTCGGACCACCGCAGCGCGGCGTGGAGCGTTTGGACCAATCGGAGCGCGGCGTGGAGCGTTCGGACCAATCAGAGCGTCGAGCGTTTGGACCAATCAGAGCGTGGAGCGTGGAGCGTTTGGACCAATCGGAGCGTGGAGCGCGTTTGGACCAATCGGAGCGTGGAGCGTTTGGACCAATCCGAGCGTGGAGCGTTCGGACCAATCAGAGCGCGGAGCGTTCGGACCAATCAGAACGCGGAGCGTTCGGACCAATCAGAGCGCGGAGCGTTCGGACCAATCAGAGCGCGGAGCGTTCGGACCAATCAGAGCGTTGAGCGTGGAGCGTTTGGACCAATCGGAGCGTGGAGCGTTTGGACCTATCGGAGCGCGGCCTGGAGTGTTTGGACCAATCAGAGCGTGGAGCGTTTGGACCAATCAGAGCGTGGAGCGTTTGGACCAATCGGAGCGCGGCCTGGAGCGTTTGGACCAATCAGAGCACGGAGCGTTCGGACCAATCAGAGCGCGGAGCGTTTGGACCAATCGGAGCGCGGCCTGGAGTGTTTGGACCAATCAGAGCGTCGAGCGTTTGGACCAATCGGAGCGCAGCCTGGAGCGTTCGGACCAATCGGAGCGCGGAGCGTTTGGACCAATTGGAGCGCGGCCTGGAGCGTTCGGACCAATCGGAGCGCGGAGCGCGTTTGGACCAATCGGAGCGCGGAGCGCTTGGACCAATCAGAGCGTGGAGCATTTGGACCAATCAGAGCGCGGAGCGTTCGGACCAATCGGAGCGCGGAGCGTTCGGACCAATCAGAGCGCGGCCTGGAGCGTTCGGACCAATCAGCGCGCGGAGCGTTTGGACCAATCAGAGCGCGGCCTGGAGCATTTGGACCAATCAGAGCGTGGAGCGTTTGGACCAATCGGAGCGCGGCCTGGAGCGTTTGGACCAATCAGAGCGTCGAGCGTTTGGACCAATCAGAGCGCGGAGCGTTCGGACCAATCAGAGCGCGGAGCGTTTGGACCAATCAGAGCGCGGCCTGGAGCATTTGGACCAATCAGAGCGTGGCCTGGAGCGTTTGGACCAATCAGAGCGTGGAGCGTTTGGACCAATCGGAGCGCGGCCTGGAGCGTTCGGACCAATCGGAGCGAGGAGCGTTTGGACCAATTGGAGCGCGGCCTGGAGCGTTCGGACCAATCAGAGCGCGGAGCGTTCGGACCAATCAGAACGCGGAGCGTTCGGACCAATCAGAGCGCGGAGCGTTCGGACCAATCAGAGCGCGGAGCGTTCGGACCAATCAGAGCGTTGAGCGTGGAGCGTTTGGACCAATCAGAGCGCGGCCTGGAGCGTTTGGACCAATCGGAGCGCGGCCTGGAGCGTTTGGACCAATCAGAGCGCGGCCTGGAGCGTTTGGACCAATCGGAGCGTGGAGCGTTTGGACCAATCGGAGCGCGGCCTGGAGCGTTTGGACCAATCAGAGCGTGGAGCGTTTGGACCAATCAGAGCGTGGAGCGTTTGGACCAATCGGAGCGCGGAGCGTTCGGACCAATCGGAGCGCGGCGTGGAGCGTTCGGACCAATCGGAGCGCGGCGTGGAGCGTTCGGACCAATCGGAGCGCAGCCTGGAGCGTTTGGACCAATCAGAGGAGAGCTGCTCGAGCGAGTCTGACAAAGATCACTTTTAGACGCTTTGAAACTTTAATTTTAAAAAGTTTTTGTGAAAATAAAAAACAATCCAACAAAAATCCGCTCTTTGTGAAAGCCGGATGCCCCGGATCTGTTCAGTGTTTATTTTAGAATCAATACCTGTGAAAAATGAGTTTCGATATTGTTTTAGTCTCAGTTCAGTCATTTGTTTGAGCGTTTTCTTCAGTTGTCGTCCTTTTGGTTCATTTCTGTACAGTTCCTTTGCTTTGGCGCCTCTGCGTTCAGATTTTAACATGTTTTACAATCCCGTTAAATTAAATTCAACTTTATTGATTCCATTTTCCACCTTGTGTTGTTGTTCCTGCCCCTGGGTCAGGTGTGTTTTTTACCTGGAAGAGGCTGACTGTTCGATAAAGACGGAGTCGAGCAGCTTTGTTCCACCTTCAGCACCAGCGCAGGACTGGACAGAGACAGCAAATACTGATAAATACATGAAACAAATACATACAATTCAATAAAACCTGTGTATATATATATATATATATATATATATATATATATAGTTTATCTCAAATCTAAAAAAAAACATGATAAAACTTGAAATACATTTTTGTGAGATTTTTGACAGTAGGAAAAAATAAATAAAATAAAAATAAAAAATACAACAAAAATAATAAAAAATAAATAAATAAAATTAAAATAAATAATACAATAAAATAATTAAAATAAATAAAATAAGAATAAATAAATAAAATAATAAAAATAAATGTATTAAAAATAAATAAACTAAAAATAAATGATACAATACTTAACTAAATAAAAATAAATAGATACAATAAAAATAAAAATAAATGAATAAAATAAAAACAAATGCATTAAATAAATAAACTGAAAATAACAAAATAAAAATAAATAAATACAATAAAAATAATAAAAATAAATGAATAAAATAAAAAATGCTTTAAATAAATAAACATAATACAAATAAATAAAAATAAAAAATATACAAATAAAAAAATAAAAAATACAAATAAAAAACTAAAATTAAAGGCGCACTATGGAACTTAACTGGTAGAGGGTCCGCCCGCACCTGACCGTCTCCTAGGAGATGTCGTTGCTTTGCCAAGAAAGTTCCACAATTTGGCATTAATTTATCTCATATCTAACTCCACGAAAACAAGCAGCTTTATTTAGAGCGATAAAGACGATAAATGACGCCGGACAGAGATGTTTACATTCTTTAAGTAATGATATCTCCATGGCGACGAGGAGGCGGCGGTCCCTGTCATGAAAGTTCCACAGTGCATCTTTAAAAAAGCTGAAATAAAAATGAAAAGCTTGTACCTGTTCCTGAGCGGAGTCGGCGTCGTCTCGACCATCTGCGTGTTGGACTTACTGACTCTTTCTGTTCAAAAAGGCACAAAAGAGTTACAGACGAGTGCTCAGTTATGTGTTTTTGTGCTTTTATGGGGAGTTGTGGTGCGGGAGCATCGGGGGGGACGGTACGGGGGCCGACGGGGCCGACGGGGCCAAACGCAGAGGCCCCAGTGCAAAGTCTGAGTCACAGAAAACAGAAACGAACAAAGAGCGAACGCAGAGCGAGTGAAAAAAACACGTCGCGAGAAACAAAGACAAATGTACAAATGTGTCGTCAGCAAACGCGACGCAAACAGAGAAACGACAAAGCACAAAACCAGGAAAACCAGGAAAACACTGAGAAACGCTGCAGAAAGAGTCACCACAGCCTGCAGGGGGCGCCGTCAGTGGAACAGCTCAATGGAGACTCACAGGATGGAGAGAGGAAGAAAACGGCCGACTGATGATAAACGACAGCGGGAACAAGTTCTAGTTACGGTGATGTGGGATTGATTCTGTTCATGAACTGTGGTAATAATAAATACAATGATGCACATCGATATTTATGTTATTTATAAAGATACAGTCAATTATTAACATTTGTCTTTGTTTCTTGCAGCGTTTTTTCCATTCGCTCCTCGTTCTTTGTTCCTCGTTTAAACTCGTGTTGGACTTTGTGAATTTGCCTCATTTCTCAAACTGTGGCCCCGTCCACACTCGTGCGTATTTGAGTTGTTTTCGTTGTAGATGCAGAGTTCGTTTGCACTAATCCGATGGAAAACGGCTCCAGAGATGGAACGATGTGGAGACCCCAGCTCACACGTATTCGCCTGAACACAGACCTGATCCGGCGCCAGTTGTCGCCCTTATTGGGCCACGTCACTGTGACTGGCTCCTTCCTGATTCACTGGTTCGTGGCATCGGACATGTGACGGAAAACAGTTTAATCCTGAAGACCTGAGGGCAGGTTTAGTACATTTCTCCTCACCTGGATTTTTGTCTTAATGTTGCTTTTCAAACTGCCCCTTTTACCCCTAATGAAGTGTTCTACCTCCTTTTGTTCAGTCCAACCTGTTATTTCACAATCTGCTGCTGTAGTTGTGTCATGAGGCTGTGAGAAAAGCTACAGGACCAGAAATAGAGATGAAAAAAAAAAAAAACAGGATATAAAAATCACACTCTTTCATACAAAACCCACAGCAAACATGTAGAAACAATTTTTTGGACATAAAAAAATGCTTAATTTAGGGCCTCAGCTACAAAAATGCAAAATCTCAAGTCTGTAAGTAAATTAAAAATCTCCTTATTGCCCTAAAAACAAAAAAGTGCAGTGGCTCCATGACTTTCCTGGTCCAGTCCTGGAAACAGCTCCTGTCAGGACCACGGCCAGAGCCACAGCACTTCTGCATTTCCAGGGTGGAAATTACATTTGGATTTGTTCATTTGGACTGAAATAAACCTTTAAATAAAAATAGAAAGAGATGCACAATTACACACACCAAGATGTGTCATTTTCCATGTGTGTGAGAATTAACTCCACTTAGAGCGACTTTTTCCCTCGTTATAAACACACACAGTCAGAGGAGTCGACCATCTTGACTCACTTCACTCTTTGGCAAAGTTTGGCTCCATCAAAATGGACGGAGCGCATGAGTTTGGGGAAAACAAAGTTCCTATTGGACACTCGTTTTGCTCCCGTCATCACACAGCGTGAGTGTGACGTAGGATAAAGCCGCAGAAATGTACGGAAACCTCTATGTCTGCACTTTCAGAGGGGAAAAGGACGTTTCTGTCTGTTACCGTTAAAGTTCTGTGGTTATAGAAACATGTTCCTCTGAGTCATGGACGATGTCGTAGAGTCTTCAGGGTTAAACAAACCCGAGACAAAGAGGAAACAGCGTTGGTCCACGAAAAGACTGTTTTCACACTCGTATCTTCCTGGGCTTGAAATCAGCTGCTGCAACTTCCACCGAACTACGACTACTTCAGACACGGAGCTGCACCTCCTTGTTTTCCGCCCTCGTGGCGTCGTGACTCCAGCCTCGTCATGTGACCAGCGTTTCATGACGTGTGTGGACGCAAATCGTTTCCAGTTCGGTGATTCGTTTCTGTGTAAACGTAGTCTCAGACTTTGCATCGGGCCGTTGCGTTCGGCCCCCGTCGGCCACCTTATGACGTGGGGTTGTGGGCGGAGCCTCGTACGGGCTCGTGCTGCTAACCAGGAGAGATCTCTAGATGACTCAGACATGCGTGGATGACCCTAAAACCTGAGGAACGTCGTTAGAACATGAGAGAACGATGAAATAAAAACCTGAGCTGCACTGAGTAACTTTTTGGTTGAGGGTTTTCTGCTCGTTTCTATGGATACGTCACTGCTCTGCCTGGAATGTTCCACAGTGTGACTTTAAACAGCTCCACTTTACATTTATTCAGTCACAGGAGGTTTTAGAGCTCAGAAACACTGAGAAAAACAAACATGCTCCACCTGCTCCACCTGGAACTTGGTCTGGTTTTGGTCTCAGTGGAAACAGAAACCTGCGTGAAGTCGAACACACAAACACAAACCTACAAAAACTATGACAATCGTTTGTATTTGGTTTGTGCTGTTTTGTGCTGTGACAGTTTCATTTGTGTGAGTTTATTTCTAAAATTCTTCATTATTATTTCTGTGGTAATTACAGGACGTCATTTCTGCTCAGCTGACGGAGACAAACTCCACAAAACTAGAGAAGAGAAACGACCTGAGGCTGAGGAAAAGTCTGTTTCAGTCTTTAGTCTTTTGCTTTTGATTCAGATTTTATAATAACACAGACTTTTCACAAAACAGCACAAACCAAATCCAAACGTTTGACATCATTTTCTTCCTGTTTTGAGGCTGTTTCACATTCTGAGGTTCTGGACGACGTCATCGACCAAAATAAAACTGTGAATATCTGAAGAACCAGAATCACACAAACTGAACTTTCTGCAGCACAAACGACTGACACAGTTTTTGCAGGTTTGTGTTTGATGGGGCGACTTCAGGCAGGTGAGATAGAAAGGTTTAATAAAGCCGTACTGCGGAACATTCCAGACAAAGCGATAACATCTCCACGGAGAAAAGCGTCTGACAGGAGAGGTTCTCACCGGAGAGCTGGTGGAGCAGGGTGGAGGCCAGGTTCACGGACATGTCCTGCCACAGCGCCGCCCGGAGGCACTGGTCCGCGCCCGACTGCTCCTCCATCTTGGCTCCGATGAACAGCATTTCCTCGGCTTTTACCGCGACTCCCGACGCACCGCGGCGACTCAGGTCCGCCCCAAACCGCCTCTTCGCTCCGAGCAAATGCAGATCCGACACTCTCGACGTCAAGAGCGCGTCCATCCCGGCTCCAGAAACACCTCCTCCGCCTCCTCCTTCTTCTTCTTCCTGTTTGACGGTCATTCCGAAGGCGCGTTCCCGTTTGGCGCCGCAGAGGTTCTTCAGGTCGAAGAGGCGGAGGTCCGTCGTGGGCTGTGCGTTCGTCTCGTCGCGTTGGGTCGTGAAGTGGAAGATGTCGGGGTTCGTCGTGGGTCGGTTTCGGCTCAGGTCGAAGGCGGACAGAGAGTCGACCTCCATCGGCTCCTCCTCCTCTTTGACCCGCACCAACTCGCTCTGGACCTCCTGACGTTCTGTGAATAACCAAAGAGGAATTAAAGCTCCAACGGAGGTTTACGTCACGTTCTGATGGTCTGATGATTTAGTCCTGTTTTAGACCTGGTTTAGACCTGGTTTAGTCCTAGTTTAGTCCTCGTTTAGTCCTGCTTTAGTCCTGGTTTAGACCTGGTTTAGTCCTAGTTTAGTCCTGCTTTAGTCCTGGTTTAGACCTGGTTTAGTCCTAGTTTAGTCCTCGTTTAGTCCTGCTTTAGTCCTGGTTTAGACCAAGTTTAGACCTGGTTTAGTTCTGCTTTAGACCTGGTTTAAACCTGGTTTAGTCCTAGTTTAGACCTGGTTTAAATCTGGTTTAGTCCTAGTTTAGACCTGGTTTAGACCTGGTTTAGTCCTGGTTTAGACCTGGTTTAGTCCTGGTTTAGTCCTCGTTTAGTCCTGCTTTAGTCCTGGTTTAGACCAAGTTTAGACCTGTTTTAGACCTGGTTTAGACCTGGTTTAGTCCTGCTTTAGTCCTGTTTTAGACCTGGTTTAGACCTGGTTTAGTCCTAGTTTAGTCCTCGTTTAGTCCTGCTTTAGTCCTGGTTTAGACCTGGTTTAGTCCTAGTTTAGTCCTCGTTTAGTCCTGCTTTAGTCCTGGTTTAGTCCTAGTTTAGACCTGGTTTAAATCTGGTTTAGTCCTAGTTTAGACCTGGTTTAGACCTGGTTTAGTCCTGGTTTAGACCTGGTTTAGTCCTGGTTTTGGGACTTTTAATTGGGCTTTTTTAGTATCGATATTTGTGGAAAATTAGGATCTAGTTTCGATATTTGCGTTGGTATTTGATTCTCGATGCTTTTGGCTCTAAACCCGGACTAACCCAGGACTAACCCAGGACTAACCCAGGTCCAAACCAGGTCTAACCAGGTCTAACCCGGACTATCCCGTGGTGCCTGTGGTCACCTGCGAGTTTGCGCAGCAGGTCTGAGGCCAGGATCTCCGTGGTGCTGTTGGACTCGGGGGTGTGGGACAGGGACGGGGGTTCTGGACTGGCCCCGGGACCGTCCGGGGAAAGAGCCAGGCCCGGTTCATCCTGCTGCCCGCCCCCGGACTCCTGACGGCCGGGATCCCGATCCACTCCACCCCCAGGCTCCACACGGGCCTTCTGGGTCGCCTCTGGAACGACATGAGGAGACTGTAATCACTTAAAGTGATTACAGAAAGAGGAGAGCACTCAGGGGAAGAGCAGCACGACTCTTAGAACAGAAGAACTGGAGAATGAGAAACAGTGAAAGAGTCTCCAACATCAGACCTGAAGATCTCCAACATCAGACCTGAAGATCTCCAACATCAGGCCTGAAGATCTCCAACATCAGACCTGAAGATCTCCAACATCAGACCTGAAGATCTCCAACATCAGACCTGAAGATCTCCAACATCAGACCTGAAGATCTCCAACATCAGACCTGAGGATGTACAACATCAGACCTGAAGATCTACAACATCAGACCTGAGGATTTACAACATCAGACCTGAAGATCTCCAACATCAGACCTGAGGATGTACAACATCAGACCTGAAGATCTACAACATCAGACCTGAGAATTTACAACATCAGACCTGAAGATCTCCAGCATCAGACCTGAAGATCTACAACATCAGACCTGAAGATCTCCAACATCAGGCCTGAAGATCTCCAACATCAGACCTGAAGATCTCCAACATCAGACCTGAAGATCTCCAACATCAGACCTGAAGATCTCCAACATCAGACCTGAAGATCTCCAACATCAGACCTGAAGATCTCCAACATCAGGCCTGAAGATCTCCAACATCAGACCTGAAGATCTCCAACATCAGACCTGAAGATCTCCAACATCAGACCTGAAGATTTACAACATCAGACCTGAGGATTTACAACATCAGACCTGAAGATCTACAACATCAGACCTGAAGATATACAACATCAGACCTGAGGATTTACAACATCAGACCTGAAGATCTCCAACATCAGACCTGAGGATGTACAACATCAGACCTGAAGATCTACAACATCAGACCTGAGAATTTACAACATCAGACCTGAAGATCTCCAACATCAGACCTGAAGATCTCCAACATCAGACCTGAAGATCTCCAACATCAGACCTGAAGATCTACAACATCAGACCTGAAGATCTCCAACATCAGACCTGAAGATCTCCAGCATCAGACCTGAAGATCTACAACATCAGACCTCAAGATCTCCAACATCAGACCTGAAGATCTACAACATCAGACCTGAAGATCTCCAACATCAGACCTGAGGATGTACAACATCAGACCTGAAGATCTACAACATCAGACGTGAAGATCTACAACTTCAGACCTGAAGATCTCCAACAGCTGACCTGAAGATCTCCAACATCAGACCTGAAGATCTACAACATCAGACCTGAAGGTCTACAACATCAGACCTGAAGATCTCCAACATCAGACCTGAAGATCTACAACATCAGACCTGAAGGTCTCCAATATCAGACCTGAAGATCTACAACATCAGACCTGAAGATCTACAACATCAGACCTGAAGATCTACAACATCAGACCTGAAGATCTACAACATCAGACCTGATAAACTCTAGAGGGCGACGCACCTGAGAGCCGGATCAGGAGGTCGGACGCCATCTTGGAGCTGACGTCAGGGCTGAACAGGGAGGTGGCTGACGGGAA
Organism: Odontamblyopus rebecca; assembly: GCA_030686955.1. Lineage (NCBI taxonomy): Eukaryota > Metazoa > Chordata > Actinopteri > Gobiiformes > Gobiidae > Odontamblyopus > Odontamblyopus rebecca. Next base: position 2,047,958 of record CM060672.1, read on the forward strand.
AGGGCCCTGGCGCTGCTCCTCTTCCTCCGTCCTCGCGCCCGTCTGCGCCAACGCACGCCACCCTCGCTCCATCGCCCCGAGCGCTGTTCAGATCACACCGGAGGAACCGGAGGAACCGGAGGAACCGGAGGAACCGGAGGAACCGGAGGAGGAACCGGAGGAACCAGAGGAAGGTTTCTGTTGGGCTTGTTTCAGAGGAGTGTGGAGGCCGGCATACAGAGCGGGTTGAATCATTGTAGGAGGAGCAGGAGAACCCTGAGGCAGAGATGTTCCGTGTGGAGGATCTTCAGGGAGTCGCCGACCTGAACGAGAACGAGAAGAACGAGAAGAATGAGAAGAACGAGAAGAATGAGAAGAACCAGAAGAACCAGAAGTTAAAGGCGCTGGAACAGGTTTAAACTCATTTAGAAATGTGAAAACAGAAGTGGGTCATTCCAAACCGTCGCTCCCCCTTCAGACACACACACACTCACCTCTGTGTGCTGAGCAGCTCCCCCTTCAGACACACACACACACTCACCTCTGTGCTGAGCCGCTCCCCCTTCAGACACACACACACACTCACCTCTGTGCTGAGCCGCCCCTTCAGACACACACACACACTCACCTCTGTGTGCTGAGCTGCTCCCCCTTCAGACACACACACACTCACCTCTGTGTGCTGAGCCGCTCCCCCTTCAGACACACACACACACACACCTCTCTGTGCTGAGCCGCTCCCCCTTCAGACACACACACACACTCACCTCTGTGCTGAGCCGCTCCCCCTTCAGACACACACACACACTCACCTCTCTGTGCTGAGCCGCTCCCCCTTCAGACACACACACACACACACTCACCTCTCTGTGCTGAGCCGCTCCCCCTTCAGACACACACACACACTCACCTCTGTGTGCTGAGCTGCTCCCCCTTCAGACACACACACACACTCAGGGCGTCACTAATCAAACTCCTGCATCAGGTTTGTCCAGGTGTGTGTTCAGTTTTGTGTTGTGTTTTGTGTTTTTATGGAGAATTGTCTTGTAGGAGCATGTGGGCGGAGCCTCGTACAGGCTCGCACTGTGTGGGCGGAGCCTCGTACAGGCTCGCACTGTGTGGGCGGAGCCTCGTACAGGCTCGCACTGAGGGGGCGAAGCCTCGTACAGGCACGCACTGTGTGGGCGGAGCCTCGTACAGGCTCGCACTGTGGGGGCGGAGTCTTGTACAGGCTCGCACTGTGAGGGCGGAGCCTCGTACAGGCTCGCACTGTGGGGGCGGAGCCTCGTACAGGCACGCACTGTGTAGGCGGAGCTTCGTACAGGCACGCACTGCAGCTAAATTGTAAGGAGAGATCTCTAGATGACTCAAACATGCATGGATGAGTCTAGAACCTCCTCAGTCGGGTTTGTGATGAGGAACAGAGTTAGATCACAAGAGAAATAGAAAATAAAAACAAACGACATCGTCTCACTCTAGAATCTGAAAACCACCGATATCCACGATTCCAGAGACGAAATAAAAAATTATTTCATTTAAACAAAAGTAAAGAAAATGTGAGACGCAGCGAAGTCTCGATCATCGATCAGACGCTTCTCTAGCACCTGTCACATGCCTCTAGCCCCTGTCACATGCCTCTAGCACCTGTCACATGCCTCTAGCACCTGTCACATGCCTCTAGCACCTGTCATATGCCTCTAGCACCTGTCACATGCCTCTAGCACCTGTCACATGACTCTAGTACCTGTCACATGCCTCTAGCACCTGTCACATGCCTCTAGCCCCTGTCACATGCCTCTAGCACCTGTCACATGCCTCTAGTACCTGTCACATGCCTCTAGTACCTGTCACATGCCTCTAGCACCTGTCACATGCCTCTAGCCCCTGTCACATGCCTCTAGCACCTGTCACATGCCTCTAGCCCCTGTCACATGCCTCTAGCACCTGTCACATGCCTCTAGCACCTGTCACATGCCTCTAGCCCCTGTCACATGCCTCTAGCACCTGTCACATGCCTCTAGCCCCTGTCACATGCCTCTAGCACCTGTCACCTGCCTCTAGCACCTGTCACCTGCCTCTAGCCCCTGTCACATGCCTCTAGCACCTGTCACATGCCTCTAGCACCTGTCACCTGCCTCTAGCCCCTGTCACATGCCTCTAGCACCTGTCACATGCCTCTAGCACCTGTCACATGCCTCTAGCACCTGTCACATGCCTCTAGCACCTGTCACCTGCCTCTAGCACCTGTCACATGCCTCTAGCACCTGTCACATGCCTCTAGCACCTGTCACATGCCTCTAGCACCTGTCACATGCCTCTAGCACCTGTCACATGCCTCTAGCCCCTGTCACATGCCTCTAGCACCTGTCACATGCCTCTAGCCCCTGTCACATGCCTCTAGCACCTGTCACCTGCCTCTAGCACCTGTCACATGCCTCTAGCCCCTGTCACATGCCTCTAGCACCTGTCACCTGCCTCTAGCACCTGTCACATGCCTCTAGCACCTGTCACATGCCTCTAGCACCTGTCACCTGCCTCTAGCCCCTGTCACATGCCTCTAGCACCTGTCACATGCCTCTAGCACCTGTCACATGCCTCTAGCCCCTGTCACATGCCTCTAGCACCTGTCACATGCCTCTAGCACCTGTCACATGCCTCTAGCACCTGTCACCTGCCTCTAGCACCTGTCACATGCCTCTAGCCCCTGTCACCTGCCTCTAGCACCTGTCACATGCCTCTAGCACCTGTCACCTGCCTCTAGCCCCTGTCACATGCCTCTAGCCCCTGTCACATGCCTCTAGCACCTGTCACCTGCCTCTAGCACTCGTCACATGCCTCTAGCACCTGCCACATGCCTCTAGCACCTGTCACATGCCTCTAGCACCTGTCACATGCCTCTAGCCCCTGTCACATGCCTCAGCACCTGTCACCTGCCTCTAGCACCTATCACATGCCTCTGCTTTTGTCATGCCTCTAGCCCCTGTCACATGCCTCCTAGCCCCTGTCACATGCCTCTAGCACCTGTCACCTGCCTCTAGCACCTGTCACGTACCTCTAGCACCTGTCACCTGCCTCTAGCCCCTGTCCACCTGCCTCTAGCACCTGTCCATGCCAGCCCTGTCCCATGCACCTCTAGCCCCTGTCCATGCCTCTAGCCTGTCACATGCCTCTAGCACCTGTCACATGCCTCTAGCACCTGTCCCACCTGCCTCTAGCACCTGTCCCACTGCCTCTAGCACCTGTCATGCCTCTAGCACCTGTCACCTGCTGCCTCTAGCCCTGTCACATGCAGTGTACAGTGTGTGCCAGTGTACAGTGTGTGTGGTGTGTGCAGTGTGTGCAGTGTGTGTGGTGTGCAGTGTGTGCAGTGTGTACAGTGTCAGTGGTGTGTGCAGTGTGTAGTGTGTGCAGTGTGTGCAGTGTGTGTAGTGTGTGCAGTGTGTGAAGTGTGTGCAGTGTGTGCAGTGTGCTTTACAGTGTGTGTAGTGTGTGCAGTGTGTAGTATTGTGCGGTGTGTAGTGTGTGCAGTGTGTGCAGTGTGTGCAGTGTGTGTGGTATTACAGTGGTATTGTAGTGTGTGCAGTGTGTGTAGTGTGTGCAGTGTGTACAGTGTGTGCAGTGTACAGTGTGTGCGGTCGTGGCCCACAGTGGTATTTACGGTGTGTACGGTGTGTACAGTGTGTGCAGTGTGTACGGTGTGTGCAGTGTGTGCGGTGTGTGCAGTGTGTGCGGTGTGTGCGGTGTGTAGTGTGTACGGTGTGTGTAGTGTGTACGGTGGTACGTGTGTGTGGTGTGCAGTGTGTGCAGTATTGTACAGTGTGTACGGTGTGTGCCAGGTGTAGTGTGTGCGGTGTGGTGTGTGTGGTATTGTGTGGTGTGTGCGGTGTGTGCAGTGTGTTGTAGTGTGTGCGGTGTTATTGCAGTATTGTTGCGGTGTGTGCAGTGTGACATTTACGCAGTGTGTGGTGTGTGCGGTGGTAGTGTGTGCGGTGTGTGCTCGTCAGCGTACGGTATTGGTACCAGTGTGCGGTGTGTACAGTATTGTGCGGTGTGTGCAGTGTGTACAGTGTGTGCGGTGTGTACGGTGTGTGCAATGTGCCAGTGTATTGCGGTGTTATTGCGGTATTGTGCGGTGTGTAGTGTGTACGGTGTGTGTGGTGTGTACAGTGTGTACGGTGTGTGCGGTGTGTGGTGTGCGGTATTGTGCGGTATTGCGGTGTTATAGTGTGTGCGGTGTGTACGGTGTGCTTGGTGTGCGGTGTGTGCAGTGTGTGCAGTGTGTATAGTGTGTACAGTGTGTGCAGTTTGTGCAGTGTGTGCGGTATTGTGCAGTGTGTGTAGTGTGCGGTGTGTACGGTATTGTGCAGTGTGTACAGTGTGTGCAGTGTGTACAGTGTGTGCAGTGTGTGCAGTGTACAGTGTGTGCAGTGTGTGTGCAGTGTGCAGTGTGTGCAGTGTGTGCAGTGTGTAGTGTGTACAGTGTGTGCCTTGGTGTGTACAGTGTATTGTACAGTGTGTGTGCAGTGTGTACAGAAGGTATCTACAGTGTGTACAGTGTGTGCAGTGTGTACAGTGTGTAGTGTGCAGTGTGTGCAGTGTGTGCAGTGTGTATAGTGTGCCACAGTGTGTGCAGTGTGCAGTGTGTACAGTGTGTGCAGTATTATTCTGATTATTATTGCAGTGTTATTGCAGTGTGTACAGTGTCTACGGTGTGTACAGTGTGTAATTATTGCAGGGAGTGTGTGCAGTGTGTGTGCAGTGTGTATAGTGTGTGCAGTGTGTGCAGTGTACAGTGTGTGCAGTGTGTAGTGTGTACAGTGTGTGTGGTGTGTGCAATTATTGTACAGTGTGTGCGGTGTGTGCAGTGTCTGCAGTGTGTACAGTGTGTACCAGTGTGTGCAGTGTGTAGTGTGCAGTGTGTGCAGTGTGTGCAGTGTGTATAGTATTGACACAGTGTGTGTGCAGTGTGTGCAGTGTGTGCAGTGTATTGCAGTGTGTGTAGTGTGTGCAGTGTGTGCAGTGTGTGCAGTGTATTATTACGGTGTACAGTGTATGCAGTGTGTACAGTGTGTGCAGTGTGTGCAGTGTGTGCAGTGTGTGCAGTGTAGTGTGTACAGTGTGTGCAGTGTGTGCAGTGTGTACAGTGTGTACAGTGTGTGCAGTGTGTAGAGTGTGTACAGTGTGTAGTGTGTACAGTGTGTGCAGTGTGTAGTGTGTACAGTGTGTGCAGCAGTGTGGTACAGTGTGTACAGTGTGTACAGTGTGTGCAGTGTGTACAGTGTGTGCAGTGTGTGCAGTGTGTGCAGTGTGTGCAGTGTAGTGTGTACAGTGTGTGTAGTGTGTTCAGTGTGTGCTGTGTGTTCAGTGTGTGCAGTGTGTACAGTGTGTGCAGTGTGTGCAGTGTACAGTGTGTGCAGTGTGTACAGTGTTGTGCAGTGTGTGTAGTGTGTGCAGTGTGTACAGTGTGTGCAGTGTGTACAGTGTGTGCAGTGTGTAGTGTGTGCAGTGTGTACAGTGTGTGCAGTGTGTGCAGTGTGTGCAGTGTGTAGTGTGTGCAGTGTGGCAGTGTGTACAGTGTTGTGCAGTGTGGTGTATTGCAGTGTGTAGTGTGCAGTGTGTGCAGTGTGTACAGTGTGTGCAGTGTACAGTGTGTGCAGTGTGTACAGTGTTGTGCAGTGTGTGCAGTGTGTGCAGTGTTGTGCAGTGTGTGCAGTGTGTACAGTGTGTGCAGTGTGTGCAGTGTGTGCAGTATGTGCAGTGTGTATAGTGTGTGCAGTGTGTACAGTGTGTGCAGTGTGTGCAGTGTAGTGTGTACAGTGTGTGCAGTGTGTGCAGTGTGTAGTGTGTGCAGTGTGTACAGTGTGTGTAGTGTGTGCAGTGTGTGCAGTGGTAATGCAATTAGTGTGCAGTGTGTGCAGTGTGTACGTGTGCAGTGTGTGTGGTATTATTGCAGTGTGTGTAGTGTGTGTACAGTGTGTACAGTGTGTGCAGTGTGTACAGTGTGTGCAGTGTGTACAGTGTGTGCAGTGTGTGCAGTGTACAGTGTGTGCAGTGTGTACAGTGTTGTGCAGTGTGTGCAGTGTGTGCAGTGTGTACAGTGTGTAGTGTGTACAGTGTGTACAGTGTGTACAGTGTGTACAGTGTGTAGAGTGTGTAGTGTGTACAGTGTGTAGCCAATTATTATTTGCAGTGTGTGCAGTGTGTTCTGTGTGTGCAGTGTGTAGTGTGTGCAGTGTGTGCAGTGTGTACAGTGTGTGCAGTGTGTAGTGTGTGCAGTGTGTGCAGTGTGTACAGTGTGTGCAGTGTGTAGTGTGTGCAGTGTGTGCAGTGTGTACAGTGTGTACAGTGTGTGCAGTGTGTACAGTGTGTACAGTGTTATTGCAGTGTTGATGTGTGTGGTGTGTGCAGTGTGTGCAGTGTGTACAGTGTGTACAGTGTGCAGTGTGTGTAGTGTGTGCAGTGTGTGTACAGTGTGTGCAGTGTGTACAGTTTGTACAGTTTATTACAGTGTGTACAGTGTGTACAGTGTGTGCAGTGTGTGCAGTGTGTGCAGTGTGTACAGTGTGTGAAGTGTGTGCAGTGTGTGCAGTGTGTGTAGTGTGCAGTGTGTGCAGTGTACAGTGTTAATGCAGTGTGTAGTGTGCAGTGTGTGTAGTGTGTACAGTGTATTGTACAGTGTTGTGCAGTGTGTGCAGTGTGTACAGTGTGTGCAGTGTGTACAGTGTGTGCAGTGTGTAGTGTGTGCAGTGTGTACAGTGTGTGCAGTGTGTGCAGTGTGTGCAGTGTGTAGTGTGTGCAGTGTGTGCAGTGTGTACAGTGTGTGCAGTGTGTGCAGTGTGTGCAGTGTGTGCAGTGTGTACAGTGTGTGCAGTGTGTACAGTGTGTGCAGTGTGTACAGTGTATTGCAGGTGTGTGTGTAGTGTATTGCAGTGTGTACAGTGTGTGCAGTGTGTACAGTTGTACAGTTTGTACAGTGTGTACAGTGTGTGCAGTGTGTACAGTGTGTACAGTGTGTGTACAGTGTGTGCAGTGGCCAGCGCAGTGTGTACAGTGTGTGCAGTGTGTGCAGTGTGTACAGTGTGTACAGTGTGTGCAGTGTGTGCAGTGTGTACAGTGTGTGCAGTGTGTACAGTGTGTACAGTGTGTACAGTGTGTGCAGTGTGTACAGTGTGTGCAGTGTGTACAGTGTGTGCAGTGTGTACAGTGTGTGCAGTGTGTACAGTGTGTACAGTGTGTAGTGTGTACAGTGTGTACCGGTATTATTGCAGTGTGTGTAGTGTGTGCAGTGTGCTGAGGAGTGTGTGCAGTGTGTACAGTTTGTACAGTGTGTGCAATTATTATTTGGTGTGTACAGTGTGTGCAGTGTGTACAGTGTGTGCAGTGTGTACAGTGTGTGCAGTGTGTACAGTGTGTACAGTGTGTGCAGTGTGTACAGTGTGTGCAGTGTAGTGTGTACAGTGTGTGCAGTGTGTACAGTGTGTGCAGTGTGTACAGTGTGTACAGTGTGTGCAGTGTGTACAGTGTGTACAGTGTGTACAGTGTGTGCAGTGTGTACAGTGTGTGCAGTGTGTGCAGTGTGTGCAGTGTGTACAGTGTGTACAGTGTGTACAGTGTGTGCAGTGTGTGCAGTGTGTGCAGTGTGCAGTGTGTGCAGTGTGTGCAGTGTGTACAGTGTGTACAGTGTGTACAGTGTGTGCAGTGTGTACAGTGTGTGCAGTGTGTACAGTGTGTGCAGTGTGTACAGTGTGTGCAGTGTGTACAGTGTGTACAGTGTGTACAGTGTGTGCAGTGTGTGTGTTTCTAAATCACTTTGAGTCTTGGAGGTGGAAAAGCTCTGAATAAAAATGTGGCCTTTATAATACGCTCTATATTATTATGTCATTAAAATAAAAAAATAAGTACAATAATGAGACATTTAAAAAAATATTACCAATGAAAACTTTTTACTCTGACACATAATTAACGACATGAGCTCCATATGGACCTCAGCTGTTTCTCCTAAAGCTGAAGAAATAAATCGAGTCAAACTGGGACAGCGGCAGATTTACAAACAGAAAAATATGGATCCTTTAAATATATTTTAAAAATTTAAAACAAGAAAAATCCTTGAGGCCTGACGTGGAGCTGGAGGAGAGCGACTCTGTGCACTTCAAACTAAAGAAATCCACCCGAACTGCAGAATTCACACAGAGTAATGTGGGTCCTTTAACTATTTTTTATTTAAACAAAGAAAAAAATACAAAATACAAATTCAAACGAAATTATTATGAGCCTATTTACCTGTTTTTACACGGATAAAATGTGAAAATAAAATCCAAACTCAAGTAACTGAGCTCAGTATTGACCTGCAGGAGGTTTGGCTCTTTGTGCCCTTCAAATAATGAAATATATCAACACAAAGTGGGAAAGAGCCCAGAATTCCTTGAACTAGTGGAATATGGATCATTTAAAAATATACATATGCATATTTTAAATGAAAGAAAGAAAAATATTACAACTTCAAACTAAACTATTCACCTGTTTTTACACTGATAAAATGTGAAAATAAAATCCAAACTAGAGTAAATCTGCTTCAGATGCACTTGTAAGAGGTTTGGCTCTTTGTGCACCTCAAATAAATAAATATATTGACTAAAACTGGGACAGGAGCCTAGAATATAATCCGAATTCCTGTGGAATATGGGTCCTTTAAATATATTTAAAAACAGAAAAAATACAAGAAAAAATATAATAAATTTAAACTAAACTATTAGCCTGTTTACCTATTTTTTAAAAATGGATAAAATGTGGAAAAAAGCCCCAAACTCGAGTGAGTGACATAAGTGCAGGAGCCTGTGGAGCCTGTGGAGCCGAGGCTCTTTGTGCCTCACGTCAGGAAACAAATCCAGATCTGCGCGGTTCAAAGGTGACGGTACAAAGAGCCGAACAGCACAAATCTCCGGTTCTCGGTCCTCGGTCCTCGGATCTCGGAGACTGTCCTCATTGTGCTCCTCAAACCTCGCTCGACCCCGGCGCGGTCTCCAGGCGACACCGCGTCTCCTCCGCCGCCTCCGGCCGGAGAGGAGCGAGTCCCCGGCGGCCGCAGAGCCCCAGCGCCTCCCGCCGTCCCGTCCCCGCGCCTCCCCGCGCCTCCGGGTCCCTCTCCCCCCGGTGTCAGACCCCCGGAGCCCCCCAGCGCTGGCGATAACCCCTCCCCGCGCCGCGATGCTCCTCTCCCCGCTGCAACATGGCGACCCACAAACCCGTCCGGCCGCGGTCTCAGCCTTTGGTAATTCGCCAAATTCATCCACAAATCGCCGTTTCCCGGTGTATTTTTACCGTTCCGGTGCCGGTTGCCATGCAGGGTACGGCCGGGGCAGGTGTCAGGAGCCCCCCCGCCGTGGCCCCCTCCTCTCCCCGGAACATGGCCGGGCTGCGCGGTAACCCGACCTCACAAGACCTCCAAAGTCATTTTCACGGGTCATTTTGCATTTCCGAGCGGAGAAAGCGGCGCTATCCCCGGTCAGCAGCAGCGCACAGCCCCGGCGCGTCCCCCCGGAGCTCTCCCCGGACTTACCAGCGGCGTCAGGGAGGGCGGAGCGGCGGGAGCAGCCGCGGAGGAGGTGGTGCAGTCGGGGGCACAGCCTGCTCAAAGCTCCGGTACCGCGAGTGCTCCGTGCGCGCACCGGGAGTGTGGGAGTCGTTCTCCGCGGCTTCTCCGAGCTCCCTGCCCCGGCTTCGGTCCGCGCTGCCCCCGGTGAGTGGGCGGACGGTGGGAGCGGGGTAGAGGAGAGGTGCAGCCGCGGAGGGGAGCGCAGGAGCCGGGGATGGAGGCGCGCAGGGGTCGGTCACGGAGCGGGGCAAATGGAGGGTTTTTCTTTTTTTCTGCACGTCTCTCTCTCCTCTCATCCCTCTCTCCTCCCCGTGCCCGCGCGCGTGCGTGTGCGTGTCACGGCACAAGGGCAGGACACGCGTGAACCCGCACGGACACGCGCACCGGATGGTACATGTGGAGAGGCGCAGGTTCCGCGCGGGGCCGAGAACAATGAGCAAAACCCCACGGCGCGAGTTCTCCTCCGCTCCGACTGGAAACGCTCCGTGCCACCTGGTGACGTCATCGCGTGGCGGTACAGGAAGTGCTCCGCTGGGTTTTTAAACTCCACGCGCCCTCAGCTGGAATCATCCGGATCGGTTTTTTTTTCAGTCCTGGAATTTCTTCGCCTCGACTGAGCTGAAGGTGAAAGGAGCCGCTCACCTGGAAACCACCACCTGATGACATCACGAGGTGGAGCAGAGCGTCTGGAGCTTTGGAGACGCAGACAGACTTGTACTAAAGAGTTACTCAGACGTCAGCTTTTGTCTGGAATGTTCCACAGTGCAGATTAAACCTACAGGATCCGTCACCAGGGAGACGAGCAGCTCACAGCTCACGGCACATCACGGGTCAGATCTGTGGAGAGGCGTCAGATCTGTGGAGAGGCGTCAGATCTGTGGAGAGGCGTCAGATCTGTGGAGAGGCGTCAGATCTGTGGAGAGGCGTCAGATCTGTGGAGAGGCGTCACATCTGTGGAGAGGCGTCAGATCTGTGGAGAGGCGTCAGATCTGTGGAGAGGCGTCAGATCTGTGGAGAGGCGTCAGATCTGTGGAGAGGCGTCAGATCTGTGGAGAGGCGTCAGATCTGTGGAGAGGCTGTGTTTTTGAGCGACAGGAAACACCCGGAATGAAGCTGATGGAAACGATTAAAGCCGCACCATGGAACATTCCAAGGAAAGTAATAACATCTCCATGGAGACAAACAGGTGCAAATTTGTGCAGTTTGTTAATTTTATTTTATTTTTAATTAAAAAAAAACTGCATTATTATTATTTTATGTTATTTATTTTGTATTATTTGATCTTATTTTTTATTATATTGTTTTGTTTTATTTTTTATTTGAATTTATTTATTTAAAGGAGAAATTCTGTGTCTGAACTGGACAAAAGTTTGGATAAAATTCTCCTGAAAATTAAATAAACTTTTGACTGACGGATTTACACATAAATCAATCAATAAATAAATAGAAAAAAACACAATATAATAAAAATAAAATAAAAAAATACAAAATTATAATAATACAGCTAAAAAAAGGCATTTATTTATTTAATTCTAAGTTTCCCATTTCTAAAACAGAAGCGTCGAACATCTGCAGGAACAAAACACTTTTATTTACTCCGTAGAACAGAGTTAGAACAGAGTTAGAACAGAGTTAGAACAGAGTTAGAACAGAGTTAGAACAGAGTTAGAACAGTGTTAGAACAGAGTTAGAACAGTGTTAGAACAGTGTTAGAACAGAGTTAGAACAGAGTTAGAACAGAGTTAGAACAGAGTTAGAACAGTGTTAGAACAGAGTTAGAACAGAGTTAGAACAGAGTTAGAACAGAGTTAGAACAGAGTTAGAACAGAGTTAGAACAGTGTTAGAACAGAGTTAGAACAGAGTTAGAACAGAGTTAGAACAGAGTTAGAACAGAGTTAGAACAGTGTTAGAACAGTGTTAGAACAGAGTTAGAACAGAGTTAGAACAGAGTTAGAACAGAGTTAGAACAGTGTTAGAACAGAGTTAGAACAGAGTTAGAACAGAGTTAGAACAGAGTTAGAACAGAGTTAGAACAGTGTTAGAACAGTGTTAGAACAGAGTTAGAACAGAGTTAGAACAGTGTTAGAACAGAGTTAGAACAGTGTTAGAACAGTGTTAGAACAGAGTTAGAACAGTGTTAGAACAGAGTTAGAACAGTGTTAGAACAGTGTTAGAACAGTGTTAGAACAGTGTTAGAACAGAGTTAGAACAGAGTTAGAACAGAGTTAGAACAGTGTTAGAACAGAGTTAGAACAGAGTTAGAACAGAGTTAGAACAGAGTTAGAACAGAGTTAGAACAGTGTTAGAACAGAGTTAGAACAGAGTTAGAACAGAGTTAGAACAGTGTTAGAACAGAGTTAGAACAGAGTTAGAACAGAGTTAGAACAGAGTTAGAACAGTGTTAGAACAGTGTTAGAACAGAGTTAGAACAGTTAGAACAGAGTTAGAACAGTGTTAGAACAGAGTTAGAACAGTGTTAGAACAGAGTTAGAACAGTGTTAGAACAGAGTTAGAACAGAGTTAGAACAGAGTTAGAACAGAGTTAGAACAGAGTTAGAACAGAGTTAGAACAGTGTTAGAACAGAGTTAGAACAGAGTTAGAACAGAGTTAGAACAGAGTTAGAACAGAGTTAGAACAGTGTTAGAACAGTGTTAGAACAGAGTTAGAACAGAGTTAGAACAGAGTTAGAACAGAGTTAGAACAGTGTTAGAACAGAGTTAGAACAGAGTTAGAACAGAGTTAGAACAGAGTTAGAACAGAGTTAGAACAGTGTTAGAACAGTGTTAGAACAGAGTTAGAACAGAGTTAGAACAGTGTTAGAACAGAGTTAGAACAGTGTTAGAACAGTGTTAGAACAGAGTTAGAACAGTGTTAGAACAGAGTTAGAACAGTGTTAGAACAGTGTTAGAACAGTGTTAGAACAGTGTTAGAACAGAGTTAGAACAGAGTTAGAACAGAGTTAGAACAGTGTTAGAACAGAGTTAGAACAGAGTTAGAACAGAGTTAGAACAGAGTTAGAACAGAGTTAGAACAGTGTTAGAACAGAGTTAGAACAGAGTTAGAACAGAGTTAGAACAGTGTTAGAACAGAGTTAGAACAGAGTTAGAACAGAGTTAGAACAGAGTTAGAACAGTGTTAGAACAGTGTTAGAACAGAGTTAGAACAGTGTTAGAACAGAGTTAGAACAGAGTTAGAACAGAGTTAGAACAGAGTTAGAACAGTGTTAGAACAGAGTTAGAACAGAGTTAGAACAGAGTTAGAACAGAGTTAGAACAGAGTTAGAACAGTGTTAGAACAGTGTTAGAACAGTGTTAGAACAGAGTTAGAACAGAGTTAGAACAGAGTTAGAACAGAGTTAGAACAGAGTTAGAACAGTGTTAGAACAGTGTTAGAACAGTGTTAGAACAGAGTTAGAACAGAGTTAGAACAGAGTTAGAACAGAGTTAGAACAGTGTTAGAACAGAGTTAGAACAGTGTTAGAACAGAGTTAGAACAGAGTTAGAACAGAGTTAGAACAGAGTTAGAACAGTGTTAGAACAGAGTTAGAACAGAGTTAGAACAGTGTTAGAACAGAGTTAGAACAGAGTTAGAACAGAGTTAGAACAGAGTTAGAACAGTGTTAGAACAGTGTTAGAACAGAGTTAGAACAGAGTTAGAACAGAGTTAGAACAGAGTTAGAACAGAGTTAGAACAGTGTTAGAACAGTGTTAGAACAGTGTTAGAACAGAGTTAGAACAGTGTTAGAACAGAGTTAGAACAGAGTTAGAACAGAGTTAGAACAGAGTTAGAACAGAGTTAGAACAGTGTTAGAACAGAGTTAGAACAGAGTTAGAACAGAGTTAGAACAGAGTTAGAACAGAGTTAGAACAGTGTTAGAACAGAGTTAGAACAGTGTTAGAACAGTGTTAGAACAGAGTTAGAACAGAGTTAGAACAGAGTTAGAACAGAGTTAGAACAGTGTTAGAACAGAGTTAGAACAGAGTTAGAACAGAGTTAGAACAGAGTTAGAACAGAGTTAGAACAGTGTTAGAACAGTGTTAGAACAGTGTTAGAACAGAGTTAGAACAGAGTTAGAACAGAGTTAGAACAGTGTTAGAACAGAGTTAGAACAGAGTTAGAACAGAGTTAGAACAGTGTTAGAACAGAGTTAGAACAGAGTTAGAACAGAGTTAGAACAGAGTTAGAACAGTGTTAGAACAGTGTTAGAACAGAGTTAGAACAGTGTTAGAACAGAGTTAGAACAGAGTTAGAACAGAGTTAGAACAGAGTTAGAACAGTGTTAGAACAGAGTTAGAACAGAGTTAGAACAGAGTTAGAACAGTGTTAGAACAGTGTTAGAACAGTGTTAGAACAGAGTTAGAACAGAGTTAGAACAGAGTTAGAACAGAGTTAGAACAGAGTTAGAACAGTGTTAGAACAGTGTTAGAACAGTGTTAGAACAGAGTTAGAACAGTGTTAGAACAGAGTTAGAACAGAGTTAGAACAGTGTTAGAACAGAGTTAGAACAGAGTTAGAACAGAGTTAGAACAGAGTTAGAACAGTGTTAGAACAGAGTTAGAACAGTGTTAGAACAGAGTTAGAACAGTGTTAGAACAGAGTTAGAACAGTGTTAGAACAGAGTTAGAACAGAGTTAGAACAGTGTTAGAACAGAGTTAGAACAGAGTTAGAACAGAGTTAGAACAGAGTTAGAACAGTGTTAGAACAGAGTTAGAACAGTGTTAGAACAGTGTTAGAACAGAGTTAGAACAGTGTTAGAACAGAGTTAGAACAGAGTTAGAACAGTGTTAGAACAGTGTTAGAACAGAGTTAGAACAGAGTTAGAACAGTGTTAGAACAGAGTTAGAACAGTGTTAGAACAGTGTTAGAACAGAGTTAGAACAGAGTTAGAACAGAGTTAGAACAGTGTTAGAACAGAGTTAGAACAGTGTTAGAACAGAGTTAGAACAGAGTTAGAACAGAGTTAGAACAGAGTTAGAACAGAGTTAGAACAGAGTTAGAACAGTGTTAGAACAGAGTTAGAACAGAGTTAGAACAGTGTTAGAACAGAGTTAGAACAGAGTTAGAACAGAGTTAGAACAGAGTTAGAACAGAGTTAGAACAGTGTTAGAACAGAGTTAGAACAGAGTTAGAACAGTGTTAGAACAGTGTTAGAACAGAGTTAGAACAGTGTTAGAACAGAGTTAGAACAGTGTTAGAACAGTGTTAGAACAGAGTTAGAACAGTGTTAGAACAGAGTTAGAACAGTGTTAGAACAGAGTTAGAACAGAGTTAGAACAGAGTTAGAACAGAGTTAGAACAGTGTTAGAACAGAGTTAGAACAGTGTTAGAACAGAGTTAGAACAGAGTTAGAACAGTGTTAGAACAGTGTTAGAACAGTGTTAGAACAGAGTTAGAACAGTGTTAGAACAGAGTTAGAACAGAGTTAGAACAGAGTTAGAACAGAGTTAGAACAGAGTTAGAACAGAGTTAGAACAGTGTTAGAACAGAGTTAGAACAGTGTTAGAACAGAGTTAGAACAGAGTTAGAACAGAGTTAGAACAGTGTTAGAACAGAGTTAGAACAGTGTTAGAACAGTGTTAGAACAGAGTTAGAACAGAGTTAGAACAGAGTTAGAACAGAGTTAGAACAGAGTTAGAACAGAGTTAGAACAGAGTTAGAACAGTGTTAGAACAGAGTTAGAACAGAGTTAGAACAGTGTTAGAACAGAGTTAGAACAGTGTTAGAACAGAGTTAGAACAGAGTTAGAACAGTGTTAGAACAGTGTTAGAACAGAGTTAGAACAGTGTTAGAACAGAGTTAGAACAGTGTTAGAACAGAGTTAGAACAGAGTTAGAACAGAGTTAGAACAGAGTTAGAACAGTTAGAACAGAGTTAGAACAGAGTTAGAACAGAGTTAGAACAGAGTTAGAACAGAGTTAGAACAGAGTTAGAACAGTGTTAGAACAGAGTTAGAACAGAGTTAGAACAGTGTTAGAACAGTGTTAGAACAGAGTTAGAACAGTGTTAGAACAGTGTTAGAACAGAGTTAGAACAGAGTTAGAACAGAGTTAGAACAGAGTTAGAACAGAGTTAGAACAGAGTTAGAACAGAGTTAGAACAGAGTTAGAACAGAGTTAGAACAGAGTTAGAACAGTGTTAGAACAGTGTTAGAACAGAGTTAGAACAGTGTTAGAACAGTGTTAGAACAGAGTTAGAACAGAGTTAGAACAGTGTTAGAACAGTGTTAGAACAGAGTTAGAACAGAGTTAGAACAGAGTTAGAACAGTGTTAGAACAGAGTTAGAACAGAGTTAGAACAGAGTTAGAACAGAGTTAGAACAGAGTTAGAACAGTGTTAGAACAGAGTTAGAACAGAGTTAGAACAGTGTTAGAACAGAGTTAGAACAGTGTTAGAACAGAGTTAGAACAGAGTTAGAACAGAGTTAGAACAGAGTTAGAACAGAGTTAGAACAGTGTTAGAACAGAGTTAGAACAGAGTTAGAACAGAGTTAGAACAGAGTTAGAACAGTGTTAGAACAGAGTTAGAACAGTGTTAGAACAGTGTTAGAACAGAGTTAGAACAGAGTTAGAACAGTGTTAGAACAGTGTTAGAACAGAGTTAGAACAGTGTTAGAACAGAGTTAGAACAGAGTTAGAACAGAGTTAGAACAGTGTTAGAACAGAGTTAGAACAGTGTTAGAACAGAGTTAGAACAGAGTTAGAACAGAGTTAGAACAGTGTTAGAACAGAGTTAGAACAGAGTTAGAACAGTGTTAGAACAGTGTTAGAACAGAGTTAGAACAGAGTTAGAACAGTGTTAGAACAGAGTTAGAACAGAGTTAGAACAGAGTTAGAACAGAGTTAGAACAGAGTTAGAACAGAGTTAGAACAGTGTTAGAACAGAGTTAGAACAGAGTTAGAACAGAGTTAGAACAGTGTTAGAACAGAGTTAGAACAGAGTTAGAACAGAGTTAGAACAGAGTTAGAACAGTGTTAGAACAGAGTTAGAACAGAGTTAGAACAGTGTTAGAACAGAGTTAGAACAGAGTTAGAACAGAGTTAGAACAGTGTTAGAACAGAGTTAGAACAGTGTTAGAACAGTGTTAGAACAGAGTTAGAACAGAGTTAGAACAGTGTTAGAACAGAGTTAGAACAGAGTTAGAACAGAGTTAGAACAGAGTTAGAACAGTGTTAGAACAGAGTTAGAACAGTGTTAGAACAGTGTTAGAACAGAGTTAGAACAGAGTTAGAACAGAGTTAGAACAGTGTTAGAACAGTGTTAGAACAGAGTTAGAACAGTGTTAGAACAGAGTTAGAACAGTGTTAGAACAGAGTTAGAACAGAGTTAGAACAGAGTTAGAACAGTGTTAGAACAGTGTTAGAACAGTGTTAGAACAGTGTTAGAACAGAGTTAGAACAGAGTTAGAACAGTGTTAGAACAGAGTTAGAACAGTGTTAGAACAGAGTTAGAACAGAGTTAGAACAGAGTTAGAACAGAGTTAGAACAGAGTTAGAACAGTGTTAGAACAGTGTTAGAACAGAGTTAGAACAGAGTTAGAACAGTGTTAGAACAGAGTTAGAACAGAGTTAGAACAGAGTTAGAACAGTGTTAGAACAGAGTTAGAACAGTGTTAGAACAGAGTTAGAACAGTGTTAGAACAGAGTTAGAACAGTGTTAGAACAGTGTTAGAACAGAGTTAGAACAGAGTTAGAACAGTGTTAGAACAGAGTTAGAACAGAGTTAGAACAGTGTTAGAACAGTGTTAGAACAGAGTTAGAACAGTGTTAGAACAGAGTTAGAACAGTGTTAGAACAGAGTTAGAACAGTGTTAGAACAGTGTTAGAACAGAGTTAGAACAGTGTTAGAACAGAGTTAGAACAGTGTTAGAACAGAGTTAGAACAGAGTTAGAACAGTGTTAGAACAGAGTTAGAACAGAGTTAGAACAGTGTTAGAACAGTGTTAGAACAGAGTTAGAACAGTGTTAGAACAGTGTTAGAACAGAGTTAGAACAGAGTTAGAACAGAGTTAGAACAGTGTTAGAACAGAGTTAGAACAGTGTTAGAACAGAGTTAGAACAGTGTTAGAACAGAGTTAGAACAGTGTTAGAACAGTGTTAGAACAGTGTTAGAACAGAGTTAGAACAGAGTTAGAACAGAGTTAGAACAGTGTTAGAACAGTGTTAGAACAGAGTTAGAACAGAGTTAGAACAGTGTTAGAACAGTGTTAGAACAGTGTTAGAACAGAGTTAGAACAGAGTTAGAACAGTGTTAGAACAGAGTTAGAACAGAGTTAGAACAGAGTTAGAACAGTGTTAGAACAGTGTTAGAACAGTGTTAGAACAGTGTTAGAACAGTGTTAGAACAGTGTTAGAACAGTGTTAGAACAGTGTTAGAACAGTGTTAGAACAGTGTTAGAACAGTGTTAGAACAGTGTTAGAACAGTGTTAGAACAGTGTTAGAACAGTGTTAGAACAGAGTTAGAACAGTGTTAGAACAGTGTTAGAACAGTGTTAGAACAGAGTTAGAACAGTGTTAGAACAGAGTTAGAACAGAGTTAGAACAGAGTTAGAACAGAGTTAGAACAGAGTTAGAACAGAGTTAGAACAGTGTTAGAACAGAGTTAGAACAGTGTTAGAACAGTGTTAGAACAGAGTTAGAACAGTGTTAGAACAGAGTTAGAACAGAGTTAGAACAGTGTTAGAACAGAGTTAGAACAGAGTTAGAACAGAGTTAGAACAGAGTTAGAACAGAGTTAGAACAGAGTTAGAACAGAGTTAGAACAGAGTTAGAACAGTGTTAGAACAGTGTTAGAACAGAGTTAGAACAGTGTTAGAACAGAGTTAGAACAGAGTTAGAACAGTGTTAGAACAGAGTTAGAACAGTGTTAGAACAGAGTTAGAACAGTGTTAGAACAGAGTTAGAACAGAGTTAGAACAGAGTTAGAACAGAGTTAGAACAGAGTTAGAACAGAGTTAGAACAGTGTTAGAACAGTGTTAGAACAGAGTTAGAACAGTGTTAGAACAGAGTTAGAACAGAGTTAGAACAGTGTTAGAACAGAGTTAGAACAGTGTTAGAACAGAGTTAGAACAGTGTTAGAACAGTGTTAGAACAGAGTTAGAACAGTGTTAGAACAGAGTTAGAACAGTGTTAGAACAGAGTTAGAACAGAGTTAGAACAGAGTTAGAACAGAGTTAGAACAGAGTTAGAACAGAGTTAGAACAGAGTTAGAACAGAGTTAGAACAGTGTTAGAACAGAGTTAGAACAGTGTTAGAACAGTGTTAGAACAGAGTTAGAACAGTGTTAGAACAGAGTTAGAACAGAGTTAGAACAGTGTTAGAACAGAGTTAGAACAGAGTTAGAACAGAGTTAGAACAGAGTTAGAACAGAGTTAGAACAGAGTTAGAACAGTGTTAGAACAGTGTTAGAACAGAGTTAGAACAGTGTTAGAACAGAGTTAGAACAGAGTTAGAACAGAGTTAGAACAGTGTTAGAACAGAGTTAGAACAGAGTTAGAACAGAGTTAGAACAGAGTTAGAACAGTGTTAGAACAGAGTTAGAACAGAGTTAGAACAGAGTTAGAACAGAGTTAGAACAGAGTTAGAACAGAGTTAGAACAGTGTTAGAACAGAGTTAGAACAGAGTTAGAACAGTGTTAGAACAGAGTTAGAACAGAGTTAGAACAGAGTTAGAACAGAGTTAGAACAGTGTTAGAACAGTGTTAGAACAGAGTTAGAACAGTGTTAGAACAGAGTTAGAACAGTGTTAGAACAGAGTTAGAACAGAGTTAGAACAGAGTTAGAACAGAGTTAGAACAGTGTTAGAACAGAGTTAGAACAGAGTTAGAACAGAGTTAGAACAGAGTTAGAACAGAGTTAGAACAGTGTTAGAACAGAGTTAGAACAGTGTTAGAACAGTGTTAGAACAGAGTTAGAACAGTGTTAGAACAGAGTTAGAACAGTGTTAGAACAGAGTTAGAACAGAGTTAGAACAGTGTTAGAACAGAGTTAGAACAGAGTTAGAACAGTGTTAGAACAGTGTTAGAACAGAGTTAGAACAGAGTTAGAACAGAGTTAGAACAGAGTTAGAACAGTGTTAGAACAGAGTTAGAACAGAGTTAGAACAGAGTTAGAACAGAGTTAGAACAGAGTTAGAACAGTGTTAGAACAGAGTTAGAACAGAGTTAGAACAGAGTTAGAACAGAGTTAGAACAGTGTTAGAACAGTGTTAGAACAGAGTTAGAACAGTGTTAGAACAGAGTTAGAACAGAGTTAGAACAGAGTTAGAACAGTGTTAGAACAGTGTTAGAACAGTGTTAGAACAGAGTTAGAACAGTGTTAGAACAGAGTTAGAACAGAGTTAGAACAGAGTTAGAACAGAGTTAGAACAGTGTTAGAACAGAGTTAGAACAGTGTTAGAACAGAGTTAGAACAGTGTTAGAACAGAGTTAGAACAGAGTTAGAACAGAGTTAGAACAGTGTTAGAACAGAGTTAGAACAGAGTTAGAACAGAGTTAGAACAGAGTTAGAACAGTGTTAGAACAGAGTTAGAACAGAGTTAGAACAGTGTTAGAACAGTGTTAGAACAGTGTTAGAACAGTGTTAGAACAGAGTTAGAACAGAGTTAGAACAGAGTTAGAACAGTGTTAGAACAGAGTTAGAACAGTGTTAGAACAGAGTTAGAACAGAGTTAGAACAGTGTTAGAACAGAGTTAGAACAGAGTTAGAACAGAGTTAGAACAGTGTTAGAACAGTGTTAGAACAGAGTTAGAACAGTGTTAGAACAGAGTTAGAACAGAGTTAGAACAGAGTTAGAACAGAGTTAGAACAGAGTTAGAACAGAGTTAGAACAGTGTTAGAACAGAGTTAGAACAGTGTTAGAACAGTGTTAGAACAGAGTTAGAACAGTGTTAGAACAGAGTTAGAACAGAGTTAGAACAGTGTTAGAACAGAGTTAGAACAGAGTTAGAACAGAGTTAGAACAGTGTTAGAACAGAGTTAGAACAGTGTTAGAACAGAGTTAGAACAGAGTTAGAACAGTGTTAGAACAGTGTTAGAACAGAGTTAGAACAGTGTTAGAACAGTGTTAGAACAGAGTTAGAACAGAGTTAGAACAGTGTTAGAACAGTGTTAGAACAGAGTTAGAACAGAGTTAGAACAGAGTTAGAACAGTGTTAGAACAGAGTTAGAACAGAGTTAGAACAGAGTTAGAACAGAGTTAGAACAGAGTTAGAACAGAGTTAGAACAGTGTTAGAACAGAGTTAGAACAGTGTTAGAACAGAGTTAGAACAGAGTTAGAACAGTGTTAGAACAGAGTTAGAACAGTGTTAGAACAGAGTTAGAACAGTGTTAGAACAGAGTTAGAACAGTGTTAGAACAGAGTTAGAACAGAGTTAGAACAGTGTTAGAACAGAGTTAGAACAGTGTTAGAACAGAGTTAGAACAGTGTTAGAACAGAGTTAGAACAGTGTTAGAACAGAGTTAGAACAGTGTTAGAACAGTGTTAGAACAGAGTTAGAACAGTGTTAGAACAGAGTTAGAACAGTGTTAGAACAGAGTTAGAACAGAGTTAGAACAGAGTTAGAACAGTGTTAGAACAGAGTTAGAACAGTGTTAGAACAGAGTTAGAACAGAGTTAGAACAGAGTTAGAACAGAGTTAGAACAGAGTTAGAACAGTGTTAGAACAGAGTTAGAACAGAGTTAGAACAGAGTTAGAACAGTGTTAGAACAGAGTTAGAACAGAGTTAGAACAGAGTTAGAACAGTGTTAGAACAGAGTTAGAACAGAGTTAGAACAGTGTTAGAACAGAGTTAGAACAGTGTTAGAACAGTGTTAGAACAGTGTTAGAACAGAGTTAGAACAGAGTTAGAACAGAGTTAGAACAGTGTTAGAACAGTGTTAGAACAGAGTTAGAACAGAGTTAGAACAGTGTTAGAACAGTGTTAGAACAGAGTTAGAACAGTGTTAGAACAGTGTTAGAACAGAGTTAGAACAGAGTTAGAACAGAGTTAGAACAGTGTTAGAACAGTGTTAGAACAGAGTTAGAACAGAGTTAGAACAGTGTTAGAACAGTGTTAGAACAGAGTTAGAACAGAGTTAGAACAGAGTTAGAACAGTGTTAGAACAGTGTTAGAACAGAGTTAGAACAGAGTTAGAACAGTGTTAGAACAGAGTTAGAACAGTGTTAGAACAGAGTTAGAACAGAGTTAGAACAGTGTTAGAACAGAGTTAGAACAGAGTTAGAACAGAGTTAGAACAGTGTTAGAACAGAGTTAGAACAGTGTTAGAACAGAGTTAGAACAGTGTTAGAACAGTGTTAGAACAGAGTTAGAACAGTGTTAGAACAGAGTTAGAACAGTGTTAGAACAGAGTTAGAACAGAGTTAGAACAGTGTTAGAACAGAGTTAGAACAGTGTTAGAACAGAGTTAGAACAGAGTTAGAACAGTGTTAGAACAGAGTTAGAACAGTGTTAGAACAGTGTTAGAACAGAGTTAGAACAGTGTTAGAACAGAGTTAGAACAGTGTTAGAACAGAGTTAGAACAGTGTTAGAACAGTGTTAGAACAGAGTTAGAACAGTGTTAGAACAGAGTTAGAACAGAGTTAGAACAGTGTTAGAACAGTGTTAGAACAGAGTTAGAACAGTGTTAGAACAGAGTTAGAACAGAGTTAGAACAGAGTTAGAACAGTGTTAGAACAGAGTTAGAACAGTGTTAGAACAGTGTTAGAACAGAGTTAGAACAGTGTTAGAACAGAGTTAGAACAGAGTTAGAACAGTGTTAGAACAGTGTTAGAACAGTGTTAGAACAGAGTTAGAACAGTGTTAGAACAGAGTTAGAACAGTGTTAGAACAGTGTTAGAACAGAGTTAGAACAGTGTTAGAACAGAGTTAGAACAGTGTTAGAACAGAGTTAGAACAGTGTTAGAACAGTGTTAGAACAGAGTTAGAACAGTGTTAGAACAGAGTTAGAACAGAGTTAGAACAGTGTTAGAACAGTGTTAGAACAGAGTTAGAACAGAGTTAGAACAGAGTTAGAACAGTGTTAGAACAGTGTTAGAACAGAGTTAGAACAGAGTTAGAACAGTGTTAGAACAGAGTTAGAACAGTGTTAGAACAGAGTTAGAACAGAGTTAGAACAGTGTTAGAACAGAGTTAGAACAGTGTTAGAACAGAGTTAGAACAGTGTTAGAACAGAGTTAGAACAGTGTTAGAACAGAGTTAGAACAGTGTTAGAACAGTGTTAGAACAGAGTTAGAACAGTGTTAGAACAGAGTTAGAACAGTGTTAGAACAGAGTTAGAACAGAGTTAGAACAGAGTTAGAACAGTGTTAGAACAGAGTTAGAACAGTGTTAGAACAGAGTTAGAACAGAGTTAGAACAGAGTTAGAACAGAGTTAGAACAGTGTTAGAACAGAGTTAGAACAGAGTTAGAACAGAGTTAGAACAGAGTTAGAACAGAGTTAGAACAGAGTTAGAACAGAGTTAGAACAGTGTTAGAACAGAGTTAGAACAGAGTTAGAACAGTGTTAGAACAGAGTTAGAACAGTGTTAGAACAGTGTTAGAACAGTGTTAGAACAGAGTTAGAACAGAGTTAGAACAGAGTTAGAACAGTGTTAGAACAGTGTTAGAACAGAGTTAGAACAGAGTTAGAACAGTGTTAGAACAGAGTTAGAACAGAGTTAGAACAGTGTTAGAACAGAGTTAGAACAGTGTTAGAACAGAGTTAGAACAGTGTTAGAACAGAGTTAGAACAGTGTTAGAACAGAGTTAGAACAGAGTTAGAACAGTGTTAGAACAGAGTTAGAACAGTGTTAGAACAGAGTTAGAACAGTGTTAGAACAGAGTTAGAACAGTGTTAGAACAGAGTTAGAACAGTGTTAGAACAGTGTTAGAACAGAGTTAGAACAGTGTTAGAACAGAGTTAGAACAGTGTTAGAACAGAGTTAGAACAGAGTTAGAACAGAGTTAGAACAGTGTTAGAACAGAGTTAGAACAGTGTTAGAACAGAGTTAGAACAGAGTTAGAACAGAGTTAGAACAGAGTTAGAACAGAGTTAGAACAGTGTTAGAACAGAGTTAGAACAGAGTTAGAACAGAGTTAGAACAGTGTTAGAACAGAGTTAGAACAGAGTTAGAACAGAGTTAGAACAGTGTTAGAACAGAGTTAGAACAGAGTTAGAACAGTGTTAGAACAGAGTTAGAACAGTGTTAGAACAGTGTTAGAACAGTGTTAGAACAGAGTTAGAACAGAGTTAGAACAGAGTTAGAACAGAGTTAGAACAGTGTTAGAACAGAGTTAGAACAGAGTTAGAACAGTGTTAGAACAGTGTTAGAACAGAGTTAGAACAGTGTTAGAACAGTGTTAGAACAGAGTTAGAACAGAGTTAGAACAGAGTTAGAACAGTGTTAGAACAGAGTTAGAACAGAGTTAGAACAGTGTTAGAACAGAGTTAGAACAGTGTTAGAACAGAGTTAGAACAGTGTTAGAACAGAGTTAGAACAGAGTTAGAACAGTGTTAGAACAGTGTTAGAACAGAGTTAGAACAGTGTTAGAACAGTGTTAGAACAGTGTTAGAACAGAGTTAGAACAGAGTTAGAACAGAGTTAGAACACAGAACAGTGTTTCAGTTCCGTAGGTTAATAAATAAATATTAAACTCTTATTTCTTGTATTTCCAGTGTTTTTGTGCTGCACTTCGGTGTTTGTCCTGCAGAGGGAGACAGAGACCGAGACGCTGACGCACATTTGTCATTTTTTTGTTGTTTTTTAGCAGCTTTTCTGTATTTTACGCCCAAAAATGACACTGGGACATTTCTTGTATAAAACTGTAGAACACTATATATAAAATATTTATACTATTTGTAAAATACTTCATTTTGTTCCCCACAATGACCCAAACTCTGCGCGTGAGTTTTTCAGCCTGTATTTTATTTCAAAGGTAAATCTAATGACAGTGGAACTTTGTGGAGGTGAACAGAAAGTTAAAGCCACAATGCGGAACATTCTGATACCACAGTCGGGTCTGTGGAGAGGCGAGCGCGCTCACAGTGCAGTAAACGCCTCCATAAGGTAAAAACAGGCTGAGGATTTAGTTTGTGTTTGGCAAAAAGTTCCACACTGGAGCTTTAAGTAAAAAAAAAAACAGAAAATAAAATGAACACGGTAAAAAAACACATTTCAGTTCTTCACATTTTGACCTAAACTTCTCCAAATGCCAAAGGACCATAAAGCTGCACTCTGGAACTTTTCTGCTGGAGGCTCCGGACGCTCGTCTCCATGGAGATGTTATCGCTTTGCCCGGAATGTTCCACAGTACAGCATTAAACCTTTGCACTAGTGCTGCAGTCAGGACTGGACCGAGACCAGGACCGGACCGAGACCAGGGCCGGACCGAGACCAGGGCCGGACCGAGACCAGGGCCGGACCGAGACCAGGACCGGACCGAGACCAGGGCCGGACCGAGACCAGGGCCGGACCGAGACCAGGACCGGACCGAGACCAGGGCCGGACCGAGACCAGGGCCGGACCGAGACCAGGGCCGGACCGAGACCAGGACCGGACCGAGACCAGGGCCGGACCGAGACCAGGGCCGGACCGAGACCAGGGCCGGACCGAGACCAGGGCCGGACCGAGCCCCGGCCCGGCCCGAGACCAGGGCCGGACCGAGACCAGGGCCGGACCGAGACCAGGGCCGGACCGAGACCAGGACCGGACCGAGACCAGGGCCGGACCGAGACCAGGACCGGACCGAGACCAGGGCCGGACCGAGACCAGGGCCGGACCGAGACCAGGGCCGGACCGAGACCAGGGCCGGACCAAGCCCGGTCTCGACTCCACTTTCTATCTTCACGAAGACCAAACCAGACCGAGTTCCAGGTCAGATCTGTGGAGAGGCGAGTCTGTTTGTCCAGGTGTTTCTGAGCTCTAAAACCTCCAGTGACTGAATAAATGTAAAGTCGAGCTGTTTAAAGTCACACTGTGGGACATTCCAGAGAGAGCAGTGACGTATCCATAGAAACGAGCAGGAGACGGACCCACTATAGAAAAGTTACACAGTGCAGCTTTAAGAGGAAACATAAGAAACTCTCAGGTCTTATTTATGACCAGGTTTAAACGCCGGATTCCAGGCGACATTTTTATAAAAATTTCACTAAAAAGTTGTGATTTTCTGTCTTTAAATCTAAAGTATTTTCACTTAAATCTTTCTGTGTCCAAATAAAAAAGCGGAGCCGTGTTTGAGGCCGGTGTTCTGCTCAGAAGCAGCAGGAGGCGCTAAAAGACCTGGAAACAGCAGCACCGACTTCTGCAGGTCCACGACTGAAAACCGTCACGTGTCATTCCTCACATTCCCTGAAAAAAGACGTTTGTCCAGTTTTAAAAAACAAGGTTTAGTCCTGGTTTAGTCCTGGTTTAGTCCTGGTTTAGTCCTGGTTTAGTCCTGGTTTAGACCTGGTTTAGACCTGGTTTAGACCTGGTTTAGACCTGGTTTAGTCCTGGTTTAGTCCTGGTTTAGTCCTGGTTTAGACCTGGTTTAGACCTGGTTTAGACCTGGTTTAGACCTGGTTTAGTCCTGGTTTAGTCCTGGTTTAGTCCTGGTTTAGACCTGTTTAGTCCTGGTTTAGACCTGGTTCAGACCTGGTTCAGACCTGGTTTAGTCCTGGTTTAGTCCTGGTTTAGTCCTGGTTTAGTCCTGGTTTAGACCTGGTTTAGCCCTGGTTCAGTCCTGGTTTAGTCCTGGTTTAGACCTGGTTTAGTCCTGGTTTAGATCTGGTTTACACCTGGTTTAGTCCTGGTTTAGACCTGGTTTAGACCTGGTTTAGACCTGGTTTAGTCCTGGTTTAGTCCTGGTTTAGTCCTGGTTTAGACCTGGTTTAGTCCTGGTTTAGATCTGGTTTAGTCCTGGTTTAGTCCACGTTCAGTCCTGGTTTAGACCTGGTTTAGACCTGGTTTAGTCCTGGTTTAGTCCTGGTTTAGTCCTGGTTTAGTCCGGGTTTAGTCCGGGTTTAGTCCGGGTTTAGTCCTGGTTTAGACCTGGTTTAGTCCTGGTTTAGTCCTGGTTTAGTCCTGGTTTAGACCTGGTTTAGTCCTGGTTTAGTCCTGGTTTAGTCCTGGTTTAGACCTGGTTTAGTCCTGGTTTAGACCTGGTTTAGTCCTGGTTTAGACCTGGTTTAGACCTGGTTTAGACCTGGTTTAGACCTGGTTTAGTCCTGGTTTAGTCCTGGTTTAGTCCTGGTTTAGACCTGGTTTAGACCTGGTTTAGACCTGGTTTAGTCCTGGTTTAGTCCTGGTTTAGACCTGGTTTAGACCTGGTTTAGTCCTGGTTTAGTCCTGGTTTAGTCCTGGTTTAGACCTGGTTTAGTCCTGGTTTAGTCCTGGTTTAGACCTGGTTTAGTCCGGGTTTGGTCCTGGTTCAGACCTGGTTTAGTCCTGGTTTAGTCCTGGTTTAGACCTGGTTTAGACCTGGTTTAGTCCTGGTTTAGTCCTGGTTTAGTCCGGGTTTGGTCCTCACGTGTGTCTGTGCAGGTTCTTCTGGTTCATCAGGTGTCGTCTGAAGATGTCGATGGATTTGTGGACGTCCATCTCGTGCCGGTGATTCTCCAACACGTCCGTGAACCTGAAACGCGACATCACATTTACTGTCACTGTGGCGACCGCTGAACTCTGTGCCATAGACGTGCATGTAGAGCCTGACCTGCGGGCCAGCGGGAGCTCGGCCTCGCTCCGCTCCCTCCAGCGCCGGAACAGCGGCTCGGACTCCGCACGCACAGACCCCGGCACCGGCACCGACTCCAGCACGAAGACGTTCAGCACCGAGCGAGCGGACAGCGCCACCAGCAGGTACACGGGCTCATCTACGACCACCGAGTGAAACGACTGGAGCGCCCACTGCAGCCACCGGGGGGCAGCACCGGGATCCTGGACACAGGCCAACAACGGAAATCTGGAAACATCCTATCAAATGTCCAATAATCTGGAGCGTCACAGGATCTGGAATCTGGAAGTGTCTTTCCTTAAATGAACAGTTCTGATGCAGAAATAGGTAAAAAACACAGAGGGAACTACATAGACCATGATCCTTTGCTCCGTTTCACTGCAGACGACATGAAGAAATAACTGTTCTAAGCACTTTTACATCTTCATTCTGTGGATTATGTCTGTGAAGCATTTTTAGTCCTGGTTCAGTCCTGGTTCAGTCCTGGTTCAGTCCTGGTTCAGTCCTGGTTCAGTCCTGGTTCAGTCCTGGTTCAGTCCTGGTTCAGTCCTGGTTCAGTCCTGGTTTAGTCCTGGTTTAGTCCTGGTTTAGTCCTGGTTCAGTCCTGGTTCAGTCCTGGTTCAGTCCTGGTTTAGTCCTGGTTCAGTCCTGGTTCAGTCCTGGTTCAGTCCTGGTTCAGTCCTGGTTTAGTCCTGGTTTAGTCCTGGTTTAGTCCTGGTTCAGTCCTGGTTCAGTCCTGGTTCAGTCCTGGTTTAGTCCTGGTTCAGTCCTGGTTCAGTCCTGGTTTAAACCTGGTTTAGTCCTGGTTTAGTCCTGGTTTAGTCCTGGTTTAGTCCTGGTTTAGTCCTGGTTCAGTCCTGGTTCAGTCCTGGTTCAGTCCTGGTTCAGTCCTGGTTTAGTCCTGGTTTAGTCCTGGTTCAGTCCTGGTTCAGTCCTGGTTCAGTCCTGGTTTGGTCCTGGTTTGGTCCTGGTTCAGTCCTGGTTCAGTCCTGGTTCAGTCCTGGTTCAGTCCTGGTTTAGTCCTGGTTTAGTCCTGGTTTAGTCCTGGTTCAGTCCTGGTTCAGTCCTGGTTCAGTCCTGGTTTAGTCCTGGTTCAGTCCTGGTTCAGTCCTGGTTCAGTCCTGGTTTAGTCCTGGTTTAGTCCTGGTTTAGTCCTGGTTCAGTCCTGGTTCAGTCCTGGTTCAGTCCTGGTTTAGTCCTGGTTTAGTCCTGGTTCAGTCCTGGTTCAGTCCTGGTTTAGTCCTGGTTTAGTCCTGGTTCAGTCCTGGTTCAGTCCTGGTTCAGTCCTGGTTCGGTCCTGGTTTAAACCTGGTTTAGTCTTGGTTTAGACCTGGTTTAGACCTGGTTTAGTCCTGGTTTAGACCTGGTTCAGTCCTGGTTTAGTCCTGGTTTAGTCCTGGTTTAGACCTGGTTCAGTCCTGGTTTAGTCCTGGTTTAGACCTGGTT
This sequence comes from Odontamblyopus rebecca, assembly GCA_030686955.1. Taxonomy (NCBI): domain Eukaryota; kingdom Metazoa; phylum Chordata; class Actinopteri; order Gobiiformes; family Gobiidae; genus Odontamblyopus; species Odontamblyopus rebecca. The sequence goes on from CM060672.1 coordinate 2,076,670, forward strand.
TAGTCCTGTTTAAATCCTGGTTTAGTCCCGATTTAGACCTGGTTCAGTCCTGGTTCAGTCCTGGTTCAGTCCTGGTTCAGACCTGGTTTAGTCCTGGTTCAGTCCTGGTTCAGTCCTGGTTCAGTCCTGGTTCAGTCCTGGTTTAGACCTGGTTTAGACCTGGTTTAGACCTGGTTTAGACCTGATTTAGTCCTGATTTAGTCCTGGTTCAGTCCTGGTTCAGTCCTGGTTTAGACCTGGTTTAGTCCTGGTTTAGTCCTGGTTCAGTCCTGGTTCAGTCCTGGTTCAGTCCTGGTTCAGTCCTGGTACAGTCCTGGTACAGTCCTGGTTCAGTCCTGGTACAGTCCTGGTACAGTCCTGGTTCAGTCCTGGTTCAGTCCTGGTTCAGTCCTGGTTCAGTCCTGGTTCAGTCCTGGTACAGTCCTGGTACAGTCCTGGTTCAGTCCTGGTTCAGTCCTGGTTTAGTCCTGGTTTAGTCCTGGTTCAGTCCTGGTTCAGTCCTGGTTCAGTCCTGGTACAGTCCTGGTACAGTCCTGGTTTAGTCCTGGTTTAGTCCTGGTTCAGTCCTGGTTCAGTCCTGGTACAGTCCTGGTACAGTCCTGGTACAGTCCTGGTTCAGTCCTGGTTCAGTCCTGGTTCAGTCCTGGTTCAGTCCTGGTACAGTCCTGGTACAGTCCTGGTTTAGTCCTGGTTCAGTCCTGGTTCAGTCCTGGTTCAGTCCTGGTTTAGTCCTGGTTTAGCCCTAGTTTTTAGACCTGGTTTAGTCCTGGTTTAGACCTGGTTCAGTCCTGGTTCAGTCCTGGTTTAAACCTGGTTTAGTCTTGGTTTAGACCTGGTTTAGACCTGGTTTAGTCCTGGTTTAGTCCTGGTTTAGTCCTGATTTAGACCTGGTTCAGTCCTGGTTCAGTCCTGGTTTAGACCTGGTTTAGACCTGGTTCAGTCCTGGTTTAGTCCTGGTTTAGTCCTGATTTAGACCTGGTTCAGTCCTGGTTCAGTCCTGGTTCAGTCCTGGTTTAGACCTGGTTTAGACCTGGTTCAGTCCTGGTTCAGTCCTGGTTCAGTCCTGGTTTAGACCTGGTTTAGACCTGGTTTAGTCCTGGTTTAGACCTGGTTTAGTCCTGATTTAGTCCTGGTTTAGACCTGTGGGCGGGGCTGTGGGCGGGGCTGTGGGCGGGGCTGGGGGCTGTGGGCGGGGCTGTGGGCGGGGCTGTTAATCATTCTCATTTGTCTGCTGCAGGGGAAGTTTTTTTCCACACGTCTGAAGAGTTTTGGACAAATAATCGTGGGGTTAGAGATTCTCGAGTGGAGAATTTTCAAACATTTAAGAGCAAAAACCCCACTCTGTGTGATTAGAGTCGCTGTGAACAGAAACTCTCTGCTGTCTTTTATCTGTAGGACACAAAGGTCTTTATCTGAAGTTAAATATTGAAGGACATTTTTTCCGCCGTGTCATAAACCCACAGGGAAGTGATGGGAACGTCTCTTCTGAGCGTTTTATGGCTCAACACGTTTATGGTGTTTGCACAGTTCTGAACCTCATCTGGGTCCTGACGGCGTTCAGGACGTTTACTGCAGCAGAGAAACGAGGACGCTGCACATTTCAGCTTCAGGAAACGGCCTCTTTAACAGTCGGAAAACACACAGCCTACGTTTTAGGTGGTTTTCTAAATGATTGTGTTTTATCTTTTCTTTTGCTTTTACATCCCCTCAGTATTACGGCCAAGAATTTCAACCTGCTGAAGTCGCCTCAATGACAATAAGAAAAATAAGCCACTGAACGGGTCTAAGGTCTGGATTTACTATGACTCCTCTTTCAGAAATGAGAAACTTCTGGAAGATAATGTGTGTCATCAGATTTTGGATTTTAAAAGCCGTTGAATTTCGCACTTTAAATTTTTTTAACACTGAAAAAACTATTTATAATTATTTTTATTCTGAATTTTAGTGTACTTTTTCAACAGGTTTAAAATTCAATATAAAAAAATCACCTTTTATCTCGTAAGCACAGACATTTTGAATTTTAAACATACTGAAAAAACATGCCTCCATGTTCTTTCTCTTATCCGGGACTTCAGCCTAAACAGGGGCTCCAAGACTTCCTTCACCCCAGACACTTCCTCCAACTAAAATCCCCCCCCCCCAAAATAATTCAAACATCTTTTGAATCCATCAGAGTTAAAAAATTCTAAGTGATAAATTCAACGATATTTAAAGTAGAACCACAGTCCGTATATATGAGTGGACTAAGCTAACCCGTTAGCGGCTAACCCGTTAGCGGCTAACCCGTTAGCGGCCAACCCGTTAGCCGCCAACCCGTTAGCCGCCAACCCGTTAGCCGCCAACCCGTTAGCCGCCAACCCGTTAGCCGCCAACCCGTTAGCCGCCGCGTGCCAAACAGGAAGTGCTCCAGGAGGCTCTTGGGGCTCCTTCACATTAGGATCTTCTCGTCCCTCTGTCTGTACCTGCTGCTCTGAGCCTCGTCATTCTGGACTTAAACTGTTCGTCTGAAGCCGCCACACAGGATCCTGAACTTTTCATTTCTCTGTTTTGTTCCTAAATGAATCTGAGTCGCCCTTTGCTCCCCACCCCGAGTCACTCCCCCTGCAGAGCGCCTCACCTGGTCCCAGTGTTTGGTCCTGTACAGCTCCTTTGTTTGAAGCAGCAGAGACACGACATCTGGGTCTGAGTCCACAGCCTGACACGCCTGAGAAAACACACAAAACACACACATGACAACACAAAACACACACCTGACAACACTAAACACACACCTGACAACACAAAACACACACATGACAACGCAAAACACACACCTGACAACACAAAACACACACATGACAACACAAAACACACACCTGACAACACAAAACACACACATAACACAAAACACACACCTGACAACACAAAACACACACCTGACAACACAAAACACACACCTGACAACACAAAAAAAACACAAAACAAAAAAAAACACACACCTGACAACACAAAACACACACATGACAACACAAAACACACACCTGACAACACAAAACACACACATAACACAAAACACACACCTGACAACACAAAACACACACCTGACAACACAAAACACACACCTGACAACACAAAACACACACCTGACAACACAAAACACACACCTGACAACACAAAACACACACATGACAACGCAAAACACACACCTGACAACACAAAACACACACATGACAACACAAAACACACACCTGACAACACAAAACACACACATGACAACGCAAAACACACACCTGACAACACAAAACACACACATGACAACACAAAACACACACCTGACAACACAAAACACACACATGACAACACAAAACACACACCTGACAACACAAAACACACACATGACAACGCAAAACACACACCTGACAACACAAAACACACACCTGACAACACAAAACACACACATGACAACACAAAACACACACATGACAACACAAAACACACACCTGACAACACAAAACACACACCTGACAACGCAAAACACACACATGACAACACAAAACACACACATGACAACGCAAAACACACACCTGACAACACAAAACACACACATAACACAAAACACACACCTGACAACGCAAAACACACACCTGACAACACAAAACACACACATGACAACACAAAACACACACATGACAACGCAAAACACACACCTGACAACACAAAACACACACATGACAACACAAAACACACACCTGACAACACAAAACACACACATAACACAAAACACACACCTGACAACACAAAACACACACATGACAACACAAAACACACACCTGACAACACAAAACACACACCTGACAACACAAAACACACACCTGACAACACAAAACACACACCTGACAACACAAAACACACACATGACAACGCAAAACACACACCTGACAACACAAAACACACACATGACAACACAAAACACACACCTGACAACACAAAACACACACATGACAACGCAAAACACACACCTGACAACACAAAACACACACATGACAACACAAAACACACACATAACACAAAACACACACCTGACAACACAAAACACACACATGACAACACAAAACACACACATGACAACACAAAACACACACCTGACAACACAAAACACACACCTGACAACACAAAACACACACATGACAACACAAAACACACACATGACAACACAAAACACACACCTGACAACACAAAACACACACCTGACAACGCAAAACACACACATGACAACACAAAACACACACATGACAACGCAAAACACACACCTGACAACACAAAACACACACATGACAACACAAAACACACACCTGACAACGCAAAACACACACCTGACAACACAAAACACACACATGACAACACAAAACACACACATAACACAAAACACACACCTGACAACACAAAACACACACCTGACAACACAAAACACACACCTGACAACACAAAACACACACATGACAACGCAAAACACACACATGACAACACAAAACACACACCTGACACAAAACACACACATGACAACACAAAACACACACATGACAACGCAAAACACACACATGACAACGCAAAACACACACCTGACAACGCAAAACACACACCTGACAACGCAAAACACACACCTGACAACGCAAAACACACACATGACAACACAAAACACACACATGACAACACAAAACACACACCTGACAACAAAAAACACACACCTGACAACGCAAAACACACACCTGACAACGCAAAACACACACCTGACAACACAAAACACACACATGACAACGCAAAACACACACCTGACAACGCAAAACACACACCTGACAACGCAAAACACACACCTGACAACACAAAACACACACCTGACAACACAAAACACACACCTGACAACAAAAAACACACACATGACAACACAAAACACACACCTGACAACGCAAAACACACACATAACACAAAACACACACCTGACAACACAAAACACACACCTGACAACACAAAACACACACATGACAACACAAAACACACACATGACAACACAAAACACACACATGACAACGCAAAACACACACATGACAACGCAAAACACACACCTGACAACGCAAAACACACACCTGAGAACACAAAACACACACCTGACAACACAAAACACACACCTGACAACACAAAACACACACCTGACAACAAAACACACACATGACAACACAATACACACACCTGACAACGCAAAACACACACATAACACAAAACACACACCTGACAACACAAAACACACACCTGACAACACAAAACACACACATGACAACACAAAACACACACATGACAACACAAAACACACACATGACAACGCAAAACACACACATGACAACGCAAAACACACACCTGACAACACAAAACACACACCTGAGAACACAAAACACACACCTGACAACACAAAACACACACCTGACAACACAAAACACACACATGACAACGCAAAACACACACATGACAACACAAAACACACACCTGACAACACAAAACACACACATGACAACGCAAAACACACACATGACAACACAAAACACACACCTGACAACACAAAACACACACATGACAACACAAAACACACACCTGACAACACAAAACACACACATGACAACGCAAAACACACACATGACAACACAAAACACACACATGACAACGCAAAACACACACATGACAACACAAAACACACACCTGACAACACAAAACACACACATAACACAAAACACACACCTGACAACACAAAACACACACCTGACAACACAAAACACACACATGACAACACAAAACACACACATGACAACACAAAACACACACATGACAACACAAAACACACACATGACAACGCAAAACACACACCTGACAACGCAAAACACACACCTGAGAACACAAAACACACACCTGACAACACAAAACACACACCTGACAACACAAAACACACACATGACAACGCAAAACACACACATGACAACACAAAACACACACCTGACAACACAAAACACACACATGACAACGCAAAACACACACATGACAACACAAAACACACACCTGACAACACAAAACACACACATGACAACACAAAACACACACCTGACAACACAAAACACACACATGACAACGCAAAACACACACATGACAACACAAAACACACACATGACAACGCAAAACACACACATGACAACACAAAACACACACATGACAATAAACGATGTGCAGAATATGAAGCTCGTGTGTCACACAGACAGCCTCCTGAGCTCTGTCGTGTCCTGTTCCCCGTCACACACTCCTGTGAGCTCTGTCGTGTCCTGTTCCCCGTCACACACTCCTGTGAGCTCTGTCGTGTCCTGTTCCCCGTCACACACTCCTGTGAGCTCTGTCGTGTCCTGTTCCCCGTCACACACTCCTGTGAGCTCTGTCGTGTCCTGTTCCCCGTCACACACTCCTGTGAGCTCTGTCGTGTCCTGTTCCCCGTCACACACTCCTGTGAGCTCTGTCGTGTCCTGTTCACAGACACACACTCCTGTGAGCTCTGTCGTGTCCTGTTCCCCGTCACACACTCCTGTGAGCTCTGTCGTGTCCTGTTCCCCGTCACACACTCCTGTGAGCTCTGTCGTGTCCTGTTCCCCGTCACACACTCCTGTGAGCTCTGTCGTGTCCTGTTCCCCGTCACACACTCCTGTGAGCTCTGTCGTGTCCTGTTCCCCGTCACACACTCCTGTGAGCTCTGTCGTGTCCTGTTCCCCGTCACACACTCCTGTGAGCTCTGTCGTGTCCTGTTCCCCGTCACACACTCCTGTGAGCTCTGTCGTGTCCTGTTCCCCGTCACACACTCCTGTGAGCTCTGTCGTGTCCTGTTCCCCGTCACACACTCCTGTGAGCTCTGTCGTGTCCTGTTCCCCGTCACACACAGCACTGGAGTCGTGTTTGTTTCATTCACACGTTTATATTCCAAAGCTCCAAACGCTCTGGTGCAGCAGTTCAAAGTGAACAGCTTCTTTTCCCTTTAATTCAGTCGAGATCGGCGACTCCAGAGGCTGAAATGATCCAGGTGATTCTAGTGAAGGTGTGTGGAGTTTAAAAACACAGGGGAGCACTTCCTGTAGCACCACATGATGACATCACAAGGTGGAACAGTGTTTTCAGTTTGCACCTGCACACATACGATCTCTGAAAAGTTTAACATGAACCATCTCCAGACTCAGCATCAGCAGAACATCCTCTGTCACACAGAGGACACTCATATTCCACTGAGTCCCACAGAAGCTGAAGTAGCAGCACAAGGAAAGAGCTGCTTTTTTCAGCTCTTACAGTTTATGCAAATGAGCCATGAGGTTTCTGTAAAACGTAAACAAATGTTTAAAGCTGCTTTAAACACGTTCTGATGTCACTGTCTGGAGTCAGGAGGTTCACATGTTTATGTAAAGTTTATAGAAACACCTCCGGAGCTTCCGACGCTGACGGCTGTCTGGATTTTTCTTGGTTTATTAAGTATTGATCCTCCATGTGCTCATGTGTACGCAGCATCTGGAATCCTGCCATAACCGGAATACTGAATCCTGCCATAACCGGAATACTGAATCCTGCCATAACCGGAATACTGAATCCTGCCATAACCGGAATACTGAATCCTGCCATAACCGGAATACTGAATCCTGCCATAACCGGATATTAAACTCAAGGAGCAGGACGCCAGCCGGGCTCAGCCCCTGCAGACGGGTTCCCCGCCCGCAGACGGGTTCCCCGCCCGCAGAGGGGTTCCCCGCCCGCAGACGGGTTCCCCGCCTGCAGAGGGGTTCCCCGCCCGCAGACGGGTTCCCCGCCCGCAGAGGGGTTCCCCGCCCGCAGACGGGTTCCCCGCCTGCAGAGGGGTTCCCTGCCCGCAGAGGGGTTCCCCGGGGTCGGGGGCAGAGGACTGGGCCCCTGCAGAAGATGATCCGGGAAACTCCTGTGACACTTTCTCGACAGTCGCACCTGTCGCCATCAAACTGTGGAACTCTGCACTTTAAATGTGACAAACCACTGTTCAGATCCTGGTCCTGCTCACACACGTGTGCAGATGTTCAGATCCTGGTCCTGCTCACACACGTGTGCAGATGTTCAGATCCTGGTCCTGCTCACACACGTGTGCAGATGTTCAGATCCTGGTCCTGCTCACACACGTGTGCAGATGTTCAGATCCTGGTCCTGCTCACACACGTGTGCAGATGTTCAGATCCTGGTCCTGCTCACACACGTGTGCAGATGTTCAGATCCTGGTCCTGCTCACACACGTGTGCAGATGTTCAGATCCTGGTCCTGCTCACACACGTGTGCAGATGTTCAGATCCTGGTCCTGCTCACACACGTGTGCAGATGTTCAGATCCTGGTCCTGCTCACACACGTGTGCAGATGTTCAGATCCTGGTCCTGCTCACACACGTGTGCAGATGTTCAGATCCTGGTCCTGCTCACACACGTGTGCAGATGTTCAGATCCTGGTCCTGCTCACACACGTGTGCAGATGTTCAGATCCTGGTCCTGCTCACACACGTGTGCAGATGTTCAGATCCTGGTCCTGCTCACACACGTGTGCAGATGTTCAGATCCTGGTCCTGCTCACACACGTGTGCAGATGTTCAGATCCTGGTCCTGCTCACACACGTGTGCAGATGTAAATATGTCGTTTGATGTAAATTATTCTTGAGAACTGTTTTTATCTTTATCTTTTATCTTACTGTATTTATCTGATCTTATTTTTGAAAACTTGATTCTCTCTACATGCTCTTGGTCGGTTACATCTGTAATGAAGAAAATTTCCCCTCGGGGCTGAATAAAAGTGGTTCTGATTCTGACCTGCAGGTTTCAGATGTTTGCACGTCTGACAAAGGAGCGGCTCAGGTCCAAACAGGTTTGTGCACATTACAGACGAGTGTAATTACAGCGTAGAGTGTGTGAGTGTGTGAGTGAGTGTGTGAGTGTGTGAGTGTGTGAGTGTGTGAGTGAGTGTGTGAGTGTGTGAGTGAGTGAGTGTGTGAGTGTGTGAGTGTTTCCTCAGGGACGACAGGTGGATAAGACAGGACAAGATAAGATAAAATATCCTTTATTTGTCCCACAATGGGGAAATTTCAGTGTTGCAACGCACAGTTAAGAGAGCAGAAAGAAAACAGCAGCAGCAATAGTACAGAATGACTTAAAAATAGACAAACACTATAAAGATCTATAAAGATAAGGATTATAAAACTATATATAATATAAATTGCTATTGTAAGGATAAATAACTAGGCTGAGCTGTTCTGCATAACTGCTGCTGTAGGTCATTATTGTACTGAGGTCAAGTGAAGATAAAGGCTCTGATCACAGCGGTGAGACTCAGACTCACTGTGTGTCAGGACAAATGTTTGATATTCCAAACTAATAACAAACTGAACAGGACAAGAACTACTGACAGGGACGATGTCAGGACTTGGACCTGACTGTGACCTGAGCCCCCGGGTGGACCTGACTGTGACCTGAGCCCCCGGGTGGACCTGACTGTGACCTGAGTCTCCTCCCGCTACAGTCTGTGTATAAAAATCATTGTACAGGTGTAAATATTCAGTCTGCAGGGGAGTGTCGGCACAGACTCCTGTACGAGTTTGGCTCTGATGTTTGAATAAGTAAATTCTCTGGACTTTATTTCTGTTTCAAGTGTATTTTTGTCGAGCAGAAACTAAGGAACACACAAGGAAAACCTGCTTTCCTTTACACTACATATACAATAAACTGCAATAAATAAACTGTAAATGAGCGTTCGTGCTGTAACCACACTGTACCACACTGTACCACACTGTACCACACTGTACCACACTGTATCACACCACACTGTACCACACTGTACCACACTGTACCACACTGTACCACACTGTACCACACTGTATCACACCACACTGTACCACACTGTACCACACTGTACCACACTGTACCACACTGTACCACACTGTATCACACCACACTGTACCACACTGTACCACACTGTACCACACTGTACCACACTGTATCACACCACACTGTACCACACTGTACCACACTGTACCACACTGTACCACACCACACTGTGCCACACTGTACCACACTGTACCACACTGTACCACACTGTACCACACTGTACCACACCACACTGTACCACACTGTACCACACTGTACCACACCACACTGTACCACACTGTATCACACCACACTGTACCACACTGTATCACACCACACTGTACCACACTGTACCACACTGTACCACACTGTACCACACTGTATCACACCACACTGTACCACACTGTACCACACTGTACCACACTGTACCACACTGTACCACACTGTACCACACTGTACCACACCACACTGTACCACACTGTATCACACCACACTGTACCACACTGTACCACACTGTACCACACTGTACCACACTGTAACCACACTGTACCACACCACACTGTACCACACTGTACCACACCACACTGTACCACACCACACTGTACCACACCACACTGTACCACACCACACTGTACCACACTGTACCACACTGTACCACACTGTACCACACCACACTGTACCACACCACACTGTACCACACTGTACCACACTGTACCACACTGTACCACACCACACTGTACCACACTGTACCACACTGTACCACACTGTACCACACCACACTGTACCACACTGTACCGTATCGTACTGATTCTTTCTGGCCTCAGCCAAACTCTGCAGGTTTGTGTTAAACATGTGAAAGAAACTAACTCGACTCCAGGCGTTTGTGAGGCGGAACCTCCTTCAGAACACCACAGAACAGCGCCACACGAGCCCTACACGTGTTCGGCTCCACGTTCCGCACTGACCTGCAGCGTCCTGTACACCAGCCCCATGTAGAGCGCCTCCTGCTGGCTGAAGCGCTCGTAGCAGCTCGGCGTGATGGAGCCGGACCTGAGCCGGAGGAGGAAGGAGGACGAGCGCAGGATCTCCTGGGCCACGCGCTCGCTGTGGGCCCACATCACCTCCATCAAACCCACGCCCGGAGCCAGACCTGCAGCACCAGAGAAGCACACGGGTCTGCATGGGCGTCTGCGGCAGCTTCCACAGCAAACACGGCCGGAAAAAAAGTTTAGTTTTTGAGATGAAAACTGCAAATACGATGCTCAAAAGGTTTAAAGAGCTTGTTTTCCTGTGGTCAGAGCGTTCTTCTTCAAGAGTTTGATTTTACACTAAAAGGTGAAAGTGACTCAATGAAAAACTGGCTAATGTTAATGCTATTGCTAATGCTAATGCCAGTGCTAGCTTGTGTCTGTCATGTTCTTCAGCTGTGCAGATCAGATCACCTGTTGGCGTTCAGATAAATCAGCTCTTTCTGGTCAGATTGTGTGAAAATAAACCTCAGATTAAAGTCTAACAGAGCCTGAGACAGAGCAGTGCCCACAGTTAGCATCAGCACACACAGGCATGTGCAAACACAAGAGCAGTTTAACAGACAACTGAAGGAATTTGAGCTGAGAAAAGCGGACTCAGAGCGGCGAAGAGAACTCGTACAAAGCTGATTATTAGGTGCTTTGACGATTAAAAAAATGTTTAATTCATATTGTAAAAATACAGAAGAATCCTACAAAATCCGACCTTTGCGAAAGCTGCGGACGCCCTGTCATTTATTTTACCTTTATTTACCCAGGAAAGTCCCATTGAGATTACTAATCTCTTTTTCAAGGCAGTCCTGCCCTGCACACATCACTTTCATACTTTCATACTAGGCAATGTAGGTGAAGTGTCTTGCCTAAGGACACAATGACAGTTTTTTGCCACTGGCCCCCCTGTGGCACCTGGAATTCGCAGTGGTCTCCCATCCAAGTACTGACCAGGCCCTGCTGAGCTTCTGAGGTCTGACGGGATCAGGCTTTGATGAGCTGGTGTGGCCATCAGCCGAACACTTTTCCATCTCGCATTATACATCCATGGTGCCAAACAGGAAGTGCTCCAGGCGGCTCTTCTGGCTCGTGTCTCTGGACCTGCTGCTGTGGCCTCGACATTTTAGTCTTAAACTGTTCGTCTGAAGCCGCCACACAGGATCCTGAAGTTTTCATTTCTCTATTTTGTTCCTAAATCACGATCTGAACATAAATAACGGACCAATCAGACGCCTTCATTCCCCGAGGCCCCTCCCCCTAGCATTAGCAACAGGTTTGATTGACAGCTCGTGTGTTTCGTTGCCAAGTAACCCTCCTCTCGGCTTCGTGGTGAGGAGGGCGGGACATTCAGGCCCCGTTTACACGTACACGGATATTTTTAGAAACAAATATTTCCCTGGCTCCGTTTTCCGAAATAACATCGTCCCCACAGCATCGTTTTCAGAGAAGTTTCCGTTTACATGAACCTGCATAAATACACCGTCGAGCCACGACGTCTCCCCCTCGATGTGAAGACGCAGGAGTCAGAGAGAAACAGCAGTGATGACGCCACATCCTAAATGTTCACACCGGGACAGACACTTCATTTTCAGAATGATCCACCGGACAGAGTCCACCAGGTCAGACCCAAAAACGGCGACGGCGACTGGGTCTTCAGGTCATGAGGAGAAGAGGGAAACCTGCTGAGCTCCTTCGCCTCATTCGTCTCTTCATGGATATGAAACATCAGCTGTGCAAATGCAAACACAGGACGAGTGTTTGAGCAGAAGTGACGCGACTGCTGCTCTGAAGCTTCTGATCATCACCACAGAAACACCTGAACACTGCTCACACTTTGGCGTCAACTGCCTAAAACGCCGTTTACGTCACTTTACACAAACGCCAAACCAGAGTTTTCCAAAATCTCCACTTTAGCCGGAGTTTTTAGAAAGATTCGTTTTCAGAGGTGAATTCTCTGTTTGTGTGTAAAAGATGAGCACAAACAAAGGGAAATGTCTCCGTTTTTAAAAATATCCATGTACGTGTAAACAGGGCCTTAACCTCCTCCATCGTGATTGGCTCTTGTGTTGCTATGATACTCACGGCTGGTTTTCCAAATATGGACCTGGCTCCAGATTGGCTCCTGTAATCGTGGCAACGGGAGCCTGATCTGACCTGAACGCTGTGGAGACGTCCGAACACTTTTACACAGACTGTGTTTCAGACGAAGAGTTTCAGACCTGAGTGTCCAGAGCGTTCATGTTTTCACCTCCCACCTGTCCCCGCCCACTGCTCTGCTCGTACTCGCAAATATTTAAACATTCAGACCGAAACATGTAGAGTTTTATAAATGTCTGAGGGTCCAACCGGCAGTGGAAAAGTCTGAGGAAAACACGAAAACATAAAAACACCAAAACACCAAAACAAAAAAACACCAAAACATAAAAACACCAAAACAAAAAAACCATAAAAACACCAAAACAAAAAAACACCAAAACATAAAAACACCAAAACAAAAAACCATAAAAACACCAAAACATAAAAACACCAAAACAAAAAAACACCAAAACATAAAAACACCAAAACAAAAAACCATAAAAACACCAAAACATAAAAACACCAAAACAAAAAAACACCAAAACACCAAAACAAAAAAAACCATAAAAACACCAAAACATAAAAACACCAAAACAAAAAAACACCAAAACACCAAAACAAAAAACCATAAAAACACCAAAACATAAAAACACCAAAACAAAAAAACACCAAAACAAAAAAACACCAAAACATAAAAACACCAAAACAAAAAAACACCAAAAATAAAAACACCAAAACATACAAATATACAAACACAGACTGACCTGCAGACGCTCCGGCCTCTTCATCGCTCTCTTCCTCTTCCAAACTGGAAACCACAAAAAGCAAATTCATGTGTTTTTCTTACTTCCTTTAGTAGAATTTATCCTTGGCAGCTCCAACATTCACTGGGTCTGAGAAGCTAGCTGGAGGCCCTGCTCTGTCTGACGCTCTGTTACTGTACTTTTGGACCCTAAGGCGCACTGACGATGTATGATAAGATCAAAGGATTTGAAGTGCGCCTTATCGTCCAAAGAATACAGTACTCAAACTAGACTTTAACCAGAGTTTTGTTTTAACCCAGTCTGACGGGAACAGAGCGGTTTGGATGTTTGGTGTGAATAAAACAGTGAAAAGGGCGAGTGAGACGGTGTGTTCTTGTGTCGGTCATGATCTGAGGGACACGGATTTCTGTTTTTTGGCAAAACAAACGACATTTTATCCTCTTTACTGTTGCCGAGGATCAGATTAGTCAAAAATGGTGATAGTCCTGTTTGAGTCCTGGTTTAGTCTTAGTTTAGTCCTGGTTTAGACCTGGTTTAGTCCTGGTTTAGTCTTGGTTTAGTCCTGGTTTAGTCCTGGTTTAGTCCTGGTTTAGACCTGGTTTAGTCCTGGTTTAGTCTTGGTTTAGTCCTGGTTTAGTCCTGGTTTAGTCTTGGTTTAGTCCTGGTTTAGACCTGGTTTAGTCCTGGTTTAGACCTGGTTTAGTCCTGGTTTAGTCCTGGTTTAGTCCTGGTTTAGACCTGGTTTAGTCCTGGTTTAGACCTGGTTTAGTCCTGGTTTAGACCTGGTTTACTCCTGGTTTAGACCTGGTTTAGTCCTGGTTTAGACCTGGTTTACTCCTGGTTTAGACCTGGTTTAGTCCTGGTTTAGACCTGGTTTAGTCCTGGTTTAGACCTGGTTTAGTCCTGGTTTAGAAGGCAGAACTAAGGTCAAGCAGGAGGAGGATGCTAAACCAGAGTCGGCAGAGAGGAGAAGGTCCTCAGTGATTTGGAGAAGGGCCGTTTCAGTGCTGTGGACAGGACGGAGGCCGGACTGAAAACACTCGTGCAGGTTATCGGAGGACAGATGAGTGAAGTTGAGCAGAAACTGTTTTTTCAAGAATTTCGGAGATGAATGGAAGGTTAGAAATCGGACGGAAATGATTGAGGTCTGTGGGATCTGAAGCAGGTTTTTGGAGAATTGGAGTGACAGCAGCAGTTTTGAGAGGAGAGGGGACAGTACCAGAGGTGAGGGAGGCATGAATTATGTTGGTGATAAAAGGAGCAAGAGAAGGAAGTGTGGCTTTGATAAGGACAGTGGGAAGTGGGTCAAGTTGACATGAAGAGGTTTTGGATTTTTGGATAAGAGAGGAAATTTGATTGACAGAAGGTAAATGATGAGAAAGGGGTGGTGGTGATAGGAGATGTAATGACAGGTAGAGTTAGAGCAGAAGAGGGGCTGAGCTGTTGGGGAATAGTGTGGATTTTTGTGGTGAAGAACGAAGCCAAAGTATTGCAGAAGTCAGATGAATAGAGATGAGATGAAGGGAGTCAGGACGTTTGGTGATGGTTGAAACAAGAGAGAAGAGGCTCCTGGACTTTCCTTCATTAGTGCTGATTAAACCGGAGTCATGTGCAGATCTAGTTTTGGAGATGATCTTTGTAGTGGAGGGTGTGGTGTGTTTACATGTCCTTGTGAACAGTTAGTCCAGTTTTGTTAGAAAGTCTTTCAAGTTGGCGCCTTTTGTTGTTTAGTCCTGATTTAATCCTGGTTTAGACCTGGTTTAGACCTGGTTTAGACCTGGTTTAGACCTGGTTTAGTCCTGGTTTAGACCTGGTTTAGGCCTGGTTTAGGCCTGGTTTAGACCTGGTTTAGACCTGGTTTAGTCCTGGTTTTGTCCTGGTTTTGTCCTGGTTTAGTCCTGGTTCAGTCCTGGTTTAGACCTGGTTTAGACCTGGTTTAGTCCTGGTTTAGTCCTGGTTTAGTCCTGGTTTAGACCTGGTTTAGTCCTGGTTTAGTCCTGGTTCAGTCCTGGTTCAGTCCTGGTTTAGTCCTGGTTTAGTCCTGGTTTAGTCCTGGTTTAGACCTGGTTTAGTCCTGGTTTAGTCCTGGTTTAGACCTGTTTTAGTCTTAGTTTAGACCTGGTTTAGACCTGGTTTAGACCTGGTTTAGTCCTGGTTCTGTCCCGCTGTCGCTCGAGTCTCACCTCGCGGGTCTGGAGCAGATGTAGAACCGGACCTCACCACAGGGGGCGCTCTTCACACTGCCGCCTGCAGAAGAACACGCGTTAAACACGACTCTCATTAGACGAAGGGTTCTGCCGCCTGCTCGTCTCCATGGAGATGTTACTGCTTCATCTGGAATGTTCCACAGTGCAGATCAAACCGTCCGTTGCCGGGGAGACGAGCGGGTCACAGCGCCACATAACAGGTCAGATCTGTGTTTTTGAGCGACACAAACACCTGGAACGGATCAAATCTATTGGATGTGATTAAAGCTGCACTGTGGAACATTCCAGGCAAAGCAAGAACATCTCCATGGAGACGAGCAGGTGATGGACCCTCTTCCCAAGAGCTTTAAGTCATGTTCTCAAAAACAAACCTGGTTTAGTCCTGATATAGTCCTGGTTTAGTCCTGGTTTAGTCCTGGTTTAGTCCTGGTTCAGACCTGGTTTAGTCCTGGTTTAGTCCTGGTTTAGTCCTGGTTTAGTCCTGGTTCAGACCTGGTTTAGTCCTGGCTTAGACCTGGTTTAGTCCTGGCTTAGACCTGGTTTAGTCCTGGTTCTAGTCCTGGTTTAGTCCTGGTTTAGTCCTGGTTCACCTGGAGTTGTGTTTGTTTCATACATGTGCTCTGATCCACCTCGTGATGTCACGAAGTGGTGGTTTCCAAGGTAACAGCTCCTTTTCCCTTTAGTTCAGTTTCTGGAGTTCGGAGACTCCAGACACTGAAACGATCCAGATGATTCTGGTGAAGGTGTGTGGAGTTTAAAAACACGGCGGAGCACTTCCTGTCTCACCACTTTGTGACATCACCAGGTGGAACAGAGCGTTTCCTAAGCCTAAAAGTGCAGGTTTGTGTGTTAAACCTTCTGCTCGCAGACACTTGGGGGCGCTGTGCTTTTCTGTGGGATTGGACCAAACGTCTAAACTGAACTTGGACCCGTCGCTCCAGAACCACGATTCACTCTGGAAATCACAAGAAAAACAAAGTGAACAGCGCGAGAAAGTGAGCGGAGCTTTTATTCTGTCAGAACTCGCAGCTCATCCGGATTCAGGAAGTAAATGAGGAAGAGAAAATTATTTTTGTGCCCATGAGCCAAAGAGCAGAGACCCTGAAAACAACGCGACGCATCCTGGGTCCAGCAGAGTCGCACACTGATGACGTCACACCGATGACGTCACACCGATGCCGTCACACCGATGACGTCACACCGATGCCGTCACACCGATGCCGTCACACCGATGACGTCACACCGATGACGTCACACCGATGCCGTCACACCGATGACGTCACACCGATGCCGTCACACCGATGACGTCACACCGATGACGTCACACCGATGACGTCACACCGATGACGTCACACCGATGACGTCACACCGATGCCGTCACACCGATGCCGTCACATTGATGACGTCACACTGATGCCGTCACACCGATGACGTCACACCGATGACGTCACATTGATGACGTCACACTGATGACGTCACACCGATGCCGTCACACCGATGACGTCACACCAATGACGTCACACTGATGCCGTCACACAGATGACGTCACATTGATGACATCACATTGATGACATCACATTGATGACGTCACACTGATGCCGTCACACCGATGACGTCACATTGATGACGTCACACCGATGACGTCAGACTATCTGAAAGTTCAAGTATAATTTTTGCAAGAAACACCATTTTTTCTGTCATTTATGATTTCTTGTATGATTTCAACAAACTAAAGGTGTTGCCTAGCAACCGCGTAATTTTTTATTTATTTGGCAAATAAAATGTAACGCGGCTGCTAGGCAACCAACAGGAAGTTCTTTTCTGTTTTTTGACCTGTTTTAATCAGCACAGTTGCTCAGTGTTAAAAGACGCTGTTCAGAAGAATCTGTTCAGGTTCATAAATGTACATTTACAGGACAAAATCGTTCTGTAGATGCAGTAAATATCTCATTTCTCAACATAGATATCAGCGGCTTATTGCCCGGGTGCGGCTTGTATAACTTGTTTTTTCATTTTAAAAAAATAGAGTGGGTGTGGCTTATATACCGGTGCCTCTGTAGTCCGGAAAATACGGTAATAAAGCTGATAAACGCCTGGACTTTGAGCCTGGAGCCATGTTGTGTATTTAGCCTCAGAACTGAAGTGAAATAGGTTTGATAATGAACCTGTGTCATGACTCTGCAAACATGAATCACTCTGCAAATACGACTTTAACACATGAGGGAAAGAACCAAACGTCTGAGGCGACCACGACCTGGAAAATACACAGAGTCTGATCACGAGAGCAAAGATCAGGTCTGAATAAGCCCGAGGCAGGGATTAAATACAGAGACATGAGCCTGAGAAAGGACAGGATTATTAAAGGACAGAGGGATTATTAAAGGACAGAGGGATTATTAAAGGACAGAGGGATTATTAAAGGACAGAGGGATTATTAAAGGACAGAGGGATTATTAAAGGACAGAAGGATTATTAAAGGACAGAAGGATTATTAAAGGACAGAGGGATTATTAAAGGACAGAGGGATTATTAAAGGACAGAGGGATTATTAAAGGACAGAGGGATTATTAAAGGACAGAGGGATTATTAAAGGACAGAGGGATTATTAAAGGACAGAGGGATTATTAAAGGACAGAGGGATTATTAAAGGACAGAATAAGTATCAGGTCTGAATTACCTGAGAAAGGGAATATCCTCCGGTCCAAACGGGAACGCCGAGTCCGGCCGCCATTTTCCCCACAGATTCCAGGTCGTGGTGGGAACGCAGCGAGACGAGGTGAGCGTCCGACTGGGAGCAGAGGGTCTGCGGGGAAAAGAATCCGATTGTCTCGTGTTCTAACGTTCCTCTAACGCCTCCAAGTCGCTCGCCAAATGATTCCTGAACTTTACGTACTGCGCTCAAAGGAAACTGAATTAATAAATGGATAATTGTTCCATCTGAGACTCATCAGGGTTGTTACATTCGCTCAATTTCTTGCGGCCGCGAACATTTGTAGCTCTGTAGACTTTTGTTTTGCAAAGTTCATGGAAACAAAAAGGTTGGAAGCCCACAGGACACAACGCACTTTGTATTACGCTGGTTCTGGTTTGACTGAGATAAAATGCTTTTTTCAGTCCCTAAAGCCAGTACCAGTTACAGATTCCTAAAAGCCAAAGTATCGGAACTGTAAAAGCTTCACCGATGTGTCTCCGTTAGGCAAAAGTCCTGAGAATATTCCGTATCTCTGAGTCTGAGTGAGTGACGTCTGCACAGCGTCGCTCACATGAGGCTCCTGTTGCCACGGTTACAGGAGCGAATCTGGAGCCAGGTCCATATTTGGAAATCCTCCCGCGAGTATCATAGCAACACAAGAGCCAATCATGAGTGAGGAGGTTAAATGTGGCGCCTCCTCCTGGCAGAGCTGATGCATCATATATACGGACTATGGATGTGATACTCTGCACCTGCAGGACACTGGATTTACCTGATTCTGCACAAGAAGAAGAAACTTTGAGCTTTAAAGAGTTTAAGTCACTGATTTATGTTGTTTGTTCTGTTCCGTACGAACAACAACAGAGTCACAATTTAACCAAATTCACTTTACTTTCTGCTCATTAAATTGCTCGTTCAGATTCTAGTCACATTAGATATTGTGACTGTTTGAGATATTTTGTCATTTTATTTCAGAAATCGTCACTCGGGGGAAAGCGGAAGGGAACTTCTTAGCAACGAAACGAGCTGTCAATCAAACCTGTTGCTAACACTAGGGGAGGGGCCTCGGGAATGAAGGCGTCTGATTGGTCCGTTATTTCTGTTGGCTCACGGGTTGGCGGCTCACGGGTTGGCGGCTCACGGGTTGGCGGCTCACGGGTTGGCGGCTCACGGGTTGGCGGCTCACGGGTTGGCGGCTCACGGGTTGGCGGCTCACGGGTTGGCGGCTCACGGGTTGGCGGCTCACGGGTTGGCGGCTCACGGGTTGGCGGCTCACGGGTTGGCGGCTCACGGGTTGGCGGCCCACGGGTTGGCGGCTCACGGGTTGGCGGCTCACGGGTTGGCGGCTCACGGGTTGGCGGCTCACGGGTTGGCGGCTCACGGGTTGGCGGCTCACGGGTTGGCGGCTCACGGGTTGGCGGCTCACGGGTTGGCGGCTCACGGGTTGGCGGCCCACGGGTTGGCGGCTCACGGGTTGGCGGCTCACGGGTTGGCGGCTCACGGGTTGGCGGCTCACGGGTTGGCGGCTCACGGGTTAGCGGCTCACGGGTTAGCGGCTCACGGGTTAGCGGCTCACGGGTTAGCGGCTCACGGGTTAGCGGCTCACGGGTTAGCGGCTCACGGGTTGGCGGCTAACGGGTTGGCGGCTAACGGGTTGGCGGCTAACGGGTTGGCGGCAAACGGGTTGGCGGCAAACGGGTTGGCGGCAAACGGGTTGGCGGCAAACGGGTTGGCGGCAAACGGGTTGGCGGCTAACGGGTTGGCGGCTAACGTGTTGGCGGCTAACGTGTTGGCGGCTAACGGGTTAGCATATAACGGGTTAGCATATAACGGGTTAGCGTATAACGGGTTAGCTTAGTCCACTCAGATATACGAACTATGGTCCTGATAAACTCCTTCAAGACCTCACAAACCCCACGGACAGTGAGTCAAACGGACCTCGGCGGCGTCCCACGAGGCCCAGACCGGAAACGGCGCCACACATCTGTCTGCGAGGAGCCGCCAGCGCCCGGGACAGCGGCGCCCTGAAACACACCGGACACAGAACACGTCAACATCTGGAACATTAAAGCTCCGGCGTCACATCAGGCCAAATGTTCCCTCCTGAAAAACCCACTTACAGCTCTGATGTTTACTGAACAAGAGGAGAAACACTGCAGAAATTAACCCCTGAAGACCTGAGGGCAATTTTAGTACATTTCTTCTCGCCTGAATTTTTGTCTTAATTTCACTTTTCAAACTGCCCCTTTTACCCCTAATGAAGTGTTCTACCTCCTTTTGTTCAGTCCAACCTGTTATTTCACAATCTGCTGCTGTAGTTGTGTCATGAGGCTGTGAGAAAAGCTACAGGACCAGAAATAGACATGAAAAAAAAACTGAAAATATTCACACTCTTTTATACAAAACCCACAGCAAACATGTAGAAACAATTTTTTTGACATAAAAAATGCTTAATTTAGGGCCTGAGCTACAAAAATGCAAAATCTCAAGTCTGTAAGTAAATTAAAAATCTCCTTATTGCCCTAAAAACAAAAAAAGTGCAGTGGCTCCATGACTTTCCTGGTCCAGTCCTGGAAACAGCTCCTGTCAGGTCCAGGGCCAGAGCCACAGCACTTCTGCATTTCCAGGGTGGAAATTACATTTGGATTTGTTCATTTGGACTGAAATAAACCTTTAAATAAAAATAGAAAGAGATGCACAATTACACACACCAAGATGTGTCATTTTCCATGTGTGTGAGAATTAACTCCACTTAGAGCGACTTTTTCCCTCGTTATAAACACACACAGTCAGAGGAGTCGACCATCTTGACTCACTTCACTCTTTGGCAAAGTTTGGCTCCATCAAAATGGACGGAGCGCATGAGTTTGGGGAAAACAAAGTTCCTGTTGGACACTCGTTTTGCTCCCGTCATCACACAGCGTGAGTGTGACGTAGGATAAAGCCGCAGAAATGTACGGAAACCTCTATGTCTGCACTTTCAGAGGGGAAAAGGACGTTTCTGTCTTTTATGGTCAGAAAGTTCTGCAGGTTATAAAACATGTTCCTCTGAGTCGTGTACAATGTCGTAGGTCTTCAGGTTTAGGGGGAGGGACATTTACAGGTGCTGAGCTCATGGGCACAGCGTCACTGCAGCACTGATGGCTCCACAGCAGGTGGAAGACTCAGCCTCAGTCTGCAGGAGCTGCAGGAGCTGCAGGAGCTGCAGAAACATAAACCTGCAGAACATGTCAGACCACCTCACTGTGAGTTTCTGAAGGTCCTGAAAAAACAAACCTAAATATTTGAATTTTGACAGCTCAGTAAAAGTCCTCATAAATAGACTTAGTACTAAAATCCTAAAACTAGTAATGTGAGCATTTCATCTGTTATTTTGCAGTACATAAGAGTCCAGCAGTCACTTTCCCCATTCCAAATGTATTTACTGTAAGATACTGCAGCCACTTTAAAGATATGTGATTTATACTGTACAGACTGTAGCCACTGTGTTCAGGCTAAACTGTCACTAAGACCAATGTTTTCTCGCTGTTCTCTTAACTGTGCGTTGCAACACTGAAATTTCCCCATTGTGGGACAAATAAAGGATATTTGATCTCATCTTTATTTTATCTTTGTCAAACAAATCAAACGTACCTGAACTGAACTGTGATCCACGTCTGAACGGAAATGAAATGAGCAGAATCCGGTGACTGTGTTTTATTCTTGTGCTATTGGGTTTAATATAAAATCAGAACAGGGGGATTAAATAGGCCGGATTTACCCCCGGAGTTAAAACTAGCCTCGGCTGCAATTACCCCGGGGGTAAAACGTGAATTCATCTTAATTTATAACGATTTCTCTCTTTTTGAATCTACTCTGTGAGCTGGTTGGTCATGTTATTTGCTGAGTTCTGTGCATACAGTTTGGAGGAAGTCGTATTCTACCGATTCTGTAAATATTAACGTTTCTAACTGTATAAATATTGGGTTTGTGTGGGGCCTGTGTCCACAGACATTTACAGCTCGAACGGCACGTTTCTGTAAAAGGAAGATTGGTTCAGTGCATATTTTAGGCACTTTTGGGATCCTCCTGATTTAACTCGCTCCATGTGAGGTTTGAATGTCAGTTATTCATCAGTTATAACACGGAACAAACTTGATCTCGCGGCTCTGATCCTCGTATGAACAAACTCGCATCAGTGTCTTTCTTTTTCCAACTAAAAATCATAAACTTGGTCTTGTTCGTTTTTATAGTTTGTTAAACTGCTGCAGTAACGTTTAAAATAAGAATAAAAGGTTTAAACTGTAGTAAAGTTTCAAACAAAAATAAAATAAAGCTTTAACCCTTTACAGTGTAGTTTGAGCCTTAAACTACACTGTAAAGTGTGAGATTAACAACTACACTGTAAAGGGTTAAACTGTAGGAAAGTTTCAAATAAAATGTGTAAACTGCAGTAAGGTTTAAAGTAAAAATAAAAGGTTTAAAGTGCAGTAAAGTTTTTAGCCAGACATTTTCAGAGTCAAAGACAAAGTCAAATGTCAAAGGATTTAAACAAATTAAATGCCGAGGAGATAAACGAGCTCTGTTTGTTTCTGGACCAAGAAATGTTTTTTAAATATCCTGATCCTGATTTATTTGATCATCAAGACACTAAACTCCGTAGATTTAAGGCCAGTTTAAGGGAAATCCTAAAGAAGCTTCACATGTAAAGCCACATTCTGGAACATTCACCACACTCACCTGAGCCCAGAGGAAGCAGGAGCACCACCAGGGGGAGCCAGAGCGCAGCCCTCATCACAGAACTTCAACAGAAACAACAAATAAAGTTCAGCTCCATCCAAAATCTAATTCACTGGTAAATAAACGGGATTAGAAACAACATCGACAGTCGAGTCTTTTGGGCTTTTGTGCAGTGGGAAATCAGCAGAGGGAAGTGTGAGGTGCTTATAAAGATGTTTTCTAACGTTTCCAGACACTAATGAGTGAACCAGGCAGAGCGTTTGGTTTGTTAGACTCGTGGCTGTTGTCAGATGGGTTAAAGTGGAGTTAAGCTTCTTCAGTCTGAAGCAAATTGGTGTTTTACGTGGAAGTTCAGAACTTGCCCCCATCACTACACTAGTTCAGAACTTGCCCCCATCACTACACTAGTTCAGAACTTGCCCCCATCACTGCACTAGTTCAGAACTTGCCCCCATCACTACACTAGTTCAGAACTTGCCCCCATCACTGCACTAGTTCAGAACTTGCCCCCATCACTGCACTAGTTTGTTGCCTTCACAGACTCACACACAGTCAGATCTCCACCGAGGAAACACTGATCTGTGCCGTTTTTTGGCTCCTGACAGAATTCACCTCCTCTAGAAACGGATTTTAGCTTCAGACGGGACAGAGTTTCGCTTTAAGTGTAGAAAAGCAGAAGCTGAAGTACAGGCTTCATGCGTCCAACAAAAAAACAGATTTCAACCTCTATTTCCAATATTTAAAGTTTATTTCAAATCACTGATCAAAAACAGTCTCGTGCCTGTTTTAATTCTGATTATTTTATTCTCTCTGGTTTATTTGAAGTTCGGCTGAATTCAGAGTCTCCACAGATCTGACCTGCACCTCCGTCTATTTCTATAGCTGCTTCAGCTTTAAGTGCAGAAAAGCAGAAGCTGAAGCAGAGGCGTTGGTGGTGGGAGAGTATCACAGAATGATGAAAGGGAGTAAAGTTTCAGATAAAAATCACAAACGAAGTGATAAACACGTGTAAATACCTTTGGCTGTGGCGTTTGTGGACGGATCTGACCCAGAAATCTGAGCCAAACAACACGGTTCTGTAGAAATAATCCCAGTAAACAGTGACGCACACAGAACACACACAGAACACACACAGAACACACACAGAACACACACAGAACACACAGAACACACACAGAACACACACAGAACACACAGAGCACACACAGAACACACACAGAACACACACAGAACACACACAGAACACACACAGAACACACAGAACACACAGAACACACACAGAGCACACACAGAACACACAGAACACACAGAACACACACAGAGCACACACAGAACACACACAGAACACACACAGAACACACACAGAACACACAGAGCACACACAGCACACACAGAACACACAGAGCACACACAGAACACACACAGAGCACACACAGAACACACAGAGCACACACAGAGCACACAGAACACACACAGAGCACACAGAACACACAGAACACACACAGAACACACACAGAACACACAGAGCACACACAGAACACACACAGAACACACACAGAACACACACAGAACACACACAGAACACACAGAACACACACAGAACACACAGAGCACACACAGAACACACACAGAACACACACAGAGCACACACAGAACACACAGAGCACACACAGAACACACACAGAACACACAGAGCACACACAGAACACACAGAGCACACACAGAACACACACAGAACACACACAGAACACACAGAGCACACACAGAACACACAGAACACACACAGAACACACAGAGCACACACAGAACACACACAGAACACACAGAGCACACACAGAACACACACAGAACACACAGAGCACACACAGAACACACACAGAACACACAGAACACACACAGAACACACAGAGCACACACAGAACACACACAGAACACACAGAACACACACAGAACACACACAGAACACACACAGAACACACACAGAACACACACAGAACACACAGAACACACACAGAACACACACAGAACACACAGAACACACACAGAACACACACAGAACACACAGAGCACACACAGAACACACACAGAACACACACAGAACACACACAGAACACACACAGAACACACACAGAACACACACAGAGCACACAGAACACACAGAACACACAGAACACACACAGAACACACACAGAGCACACACAGAACACACACAGAACACACACAGAACACACACAGAACACACAGAACACACACAGAACACACACAGAACACACAGAGCACACACAGAACACACACAGAACACACACAGAACACACAGAGCACACACAGAACACACACAGAACACACAGAACACACACAGAACACACAGAGCACACACAGAACACACACAGAACACACAGAGCACACACAGAACACACAGAGCACACACAGAACACACACAGAACACACAGAACACACAGAACACACACAGAACACACACAGAACACACACAGAGCACACACAGAACACACACAGAACACACAGAGCACACACAGAACACACAGAGCACACACAGAACACACACAGAACACACACAGAACACACAGAACACACACAGAACACACAGAGCACACACAGAACACACACAGAACACACACAGAACACACAGAGCACACACAGAACACACACCTGCGCTGGTCCTACCTGTTGTGCTGCAGCGACAGTCTGGCAGAGGAGGGACGTGTGTCTGCAGAGGGAGGAGCAGGAGCAGGGAGGGCGTTTCCCAGGCTCCACCAAGCACTTCACACAGCTCCCTGTCCTCAGAGCTCAGAGGGTTCCTCACAGAGCTCTGGGGTTCCTCACAGAGCTCTGGGGTTCCTCACAGAGCTCAGAGGGTTCCTCACAGAGCTCTGGGGTTCCTCACAGAGCTCAGAGGGTTCCTCACAGAGCTCAGATGGTTCCTCACAGAGCTCTGGGGTTCCTCACAGAGCTCAGGGGGTTCCTCACAGAGCTCAGGTTCCTCACAGAGCTCTGGGGTTCCTCACAGAGCTCAGAGGGTTCCTCACAGAGCTCTGGGGTTCCTCACAGAGCTCAGAGGGTTCCTCACAGAGCTCAGGTTCCTCACAGAGCTCAGAGGGTTCCTCACAGAGCTCTGGGGTTCCTCACAGAGCTCTGGGGTTCCTCACAGAGCTCAGAGGGTTCCTCACAGAGCTCTGGGGTTCATCACAGAGCTCAGAGGGTTCCTCACAGAGCTCAGGTTCCTCACAGAGCTCTGGGGTTCCTCACAGAGCTCAGAGGGTTCCTCACAGAGCTCAGAGGGTTCCTCACAGAGCTCAGAGGGTTCCTCACAGAGCTCAGGTTCCTCACAGAGCTCAGAGGGTTCCTCACAGAGCTCACAGGTTCTAAAACTCGTCTTAATCCCACTTCCCACTTCAGTCTGAAAGTTGCGCCAGTCCATGTTAGCACCAGGTGGTCTTCTGCCCTCTGTGCTATGCCCAGGTCAAACTTTTACGCCCAGATGCCCCGCCGGCGGCAGCGAGCGTCTGTGTCAGTGTGTCCTGTGCTTTAGGTCTCTCCTCCCGCTCTCCTGTTATGGTTTAGGCAAAAGTAGCTAGTGGCCATAGCACACAGCTCTGTAGTTCTCCATTCATTAGCCTGTAGCAGTAGCATTAGCCTGTAGCAGTAGCATTAGCCTGTAGCATTAGCCTGTAGCAGTAGCCTGTTGGGGTGAGGCGGGACAGAGCTGCTGAATCCTCATAGGTCAGAATTGTGATAATGTTTCAGTTGATTTGAGTCGCCTCCACCCTGCGCACTACCACGTTTTTGAGCTCTAATGTTAAATAATGGGCAAAAGCAACGTAATGACGTCAAATTTTCGTGACTCAAATACAGCGATATGAGCACATTTAACATGATAAAAACATGTCTATGCAGATACACATTCGGTTTTAAACCAAATATTAAACATGTAGCCTAATACAAAATAACTGTATCATTTATTTATTTTTTTAATCGAGGTTAAGTTAGGGAGTGCGCCCTCTATAGCCGCCACTGCTCCTGACATGGAAATACTTGAATGATTATATTTTCCCGTTGAAATTCCTCCAGTGTCGTCTCTAAATAAAACAGTTCTTTAAGACTCAGAACTCAAACTCACGTATGAGGTGTTTGCTTCGGTAACTCCTGTGTGTTCATCGCCATGGTGATCGGAGGGGGCGGAGTCAGGGGGGCGTGGTCATGTGGGCGGGGGCGGGGGGGCGGGGTCAGGGGGTCACAGCTGGCGGCACATCCTGCTCCCGAGTCTAATCCTCCACAAACAGCCGCTTTTCACACGGATTTAAAAAACAAAGTGAATTTACCTAAAATGTCACACTGTTCTACATGCGCGTCTATGGCTGGAATGTTCAGCCGTTACCGTGGAGACACAGCGCACACATTAACGCCCACGGTCAAAAAACTGTTTATCATCTGAAAACTCAGGAAAAGTGATGTAAAGCTGAACCAGGACTAAACCGGGACTAAACCAGGAATAAACCAGGACTAAACCAGGTCTTAAACTAGGACTAAACCAGGAGTAAACCAGGTGTTTAACTAGGAATAAACCAGGTCTTAAACTAGGACTAAACCAGGAGTAAACCAGGTGTTTAACTAGGAATAAACCAGGACTAAGGCAGGACTAACCAGGTCTTAAACTAGGACTAAACCAGGTCTTAAACCAGGACTAAACCAGGTCTTAAACCAGGACTAAACCAGGTCTTAAACCAGGACTAAACTAAGTCTTAAACTAGGACTAAACCAGGTCTCAAACCAGGTCTTAAACTAGGACTAAACCAGGACTAAACTAGGACTAAACCAGGTTTTAAATCAGGACTAAACCAGAATTAAACCAGGACTAAACCAGGTCTTTAACTAGGACTAAGGACTTTGATTTGACTTTGTTTGATTTGGCTAATGCTAAAGCTAATACTATATCTAATGTTAACGCTAATGCTAATGCTAAAGCTAATACTAAATTTAATGTTAACGCTATTGCTAATGCTAAGGCTAAAGCTAAAGTTAAAGCTGAAGTTTCAGTCGGCGAGCGGATCCGAGCGCTTCGCTGTACGACACCACGAGCCCCATAACGTCTCCATGGGGAAAAGTACAGCAGGAAAGTTCCACAGTGCAGCTTTAGATCTGATTGGCCGAGGAGACGATGAAGTCACTGACCGTTTTATTTATTTTCAAACAGAAAAAAAACAACTTTAGGTTTGTTCAGGGAAGAAGAGTTAATCCTCTGACCGGGGCCCCTCCCACTACATCCTGGACCCCCGAAGACCAGGACCAGACCCAGGACCAGACCAGAGATCAGACCAGAGACCAGAGACCAGACCTGAGACCAGAGCCAGGACCAGACCAGAGACCTGAGACCAGACCAGAGACCAGAGACCAGACCTGAGACCAGAGCCCGGACCAGACCAGAGACCTGAGGCCAGACCCAGGACCAGACCTGAGACCAGGACCAGACCCAGGACCAGACCAGAGACCAGACCAGAGGCCAGAGACCAGACCTGAGACCAGACCTGAGGCCAGACCCAGGACCAGACCTGAGGCCAGAGCCCGGACCAGACCAGAGACCAGAGACCAGACCAGAGGCCAGAGACCAGACCTGAGACCAGACCTGAGGCCAGACCCAGGACCAGACCTGAGGCCAGAGCCCGGACCAGACCAGAGACCAGACCTGAGACCAGGACCAGAGACCAGACCTGAGACCAGACCCAGGACCAGAGACCAGTGACCAGACCTGAGACCAGAGCCTGGACCAGACCAGAGACCAGACCTGAGACCAGACCAGAGACCAGAGACCAGAGACCAGACCCAGGACCAGACCTGAGACCAGACCAGAGACCAGAGACCAGACCCAGGACCAGACCCAGGACCAGAGACGAGAGACCAGACCTGAGACCAGACCAGAGACCAGAGACCAGACCCAGGACCAGACCTGAGGCCAGAGCCCGGACCAGACCTGAGACCAGACCTGAGGCCAGAGCCCGGACCAGACCAGAGACCAGAGCTGAGACCAGACCTGAGACCAGGACCAGACCCAGGACCAGACCAGAGACCAGACCAGAGACCAGAGCTGAGACCAGACCTGAGACCAGGACCAGACCCAGGACCAGACCAGAGACCAGACCAGAGACCAGACCAGAGACCAGACCAGAGACCAGACCTGAGACCAGGACCAGATCCAGGACCAGATCCAGGACCAGACCAGAGACCAGACCTGAGACCAGACCTGAGACCAGAGACCAGAGACCAGACCTGAGACTGAGGACCAGAGAGAACAGAGACCAGATCAGAGAAACCAGAACCCAGACTGTGGACCAGGCCGAGGATCAGAGACCAAACCAAGGCCCAGACCGAGGCCCAGACCGAGGCCCAGACCGAGGACCAGACCGAGGACCAGACCCTGAAGCTCAGTGTCTCATGATGCAGTTTCCTGGAGGCAGAGGTGAGATTTTCTGAAATCCTGAGTTTCTTAGTTTCTTGTTGTGGTCTGAGGCTCTGAGCGTCTGAACCAGGATCTGAACCAGGACCACAGCTCCTTCAGAACCTAAACCGGCCCCGGAACAAATACAGCACTCATGAAGAAGTTACCTAAATAAACGCTGAGAAACAGGACCAGGGCCAGGACCGGGGCCGGGACCGGGGCCGGGGCCAGGATCGGGACCGGGATCAGGGCCAGGACCGGGGCCGGGACCGGGGCCGGGACCGGGGCCAAGACCAGGGCCAGGACCGGGACCAAGGCCAGGACCAGGACCGGGACCGGGACCGGGACCGGGACCAAGGCCAGGACCAGGACCGGGACCGGGACCGGGATCAGGACCGGGACCGGAACCGGCGCCAGGACCAGGGCCAGGACCGGCGCCAGGACCAGGGCCGGGACCAGGACCAGGACCAGGACTGGGATCAGGGCCAGGACTGGGACCAGGACCGGGACCAGGACCGGGACCAGGACCGGGATCAGGACCGGGACCGGGACCGGGACCAAGGCCAGGACCAGGACCAGGACCAGGACCGGGATCAGGGCCAGGACCAGGACCGGGACCAGAGATGTTCTTGTGGCTTTAAACGTTTTAAAATGTTGATGATACGTTTCGATTCTGGGTCCGTCACCTGCTCGTTTCCATGGATACGTCACTGTTCTGCCTGGAATGTTCCACAGTGTCTCTTTAAACAGCTCAACTTTACTTTTATTCAGTCACAGGAGGTTTTAGAGCTCAGAAATAACCAGAAAAACAGACGTGTGAGCGGAGTCGCCTCTCCACAGATCTGACCTGGGACTGGGTCCCGTTCGGTCTCTGCGAAGATAGAAAAGTTTAATGCGGAACATTTCAGAAGAAGCAATAACAAAATAGGAGAAAAGCTATAAACTATAAATCAGGACTAAACCAGGTCTAAACCAGGACTGAACCAGGACTGAACCAGGACTAAACCAGGACTAAACCAGGACTAAACCAGGACTAAACCAGGTCTAAACCAGGACTAAACCAGGTCTAAACCAGGACTAAACCAGGTCTAAATCAGGACTAAACCAGGACTAAACCAGGACTGAACCAGGACTAAACCAGGACTGAACCAGGACTAAACCAGGACTAAACCAGGACTAAACCAGGTCTAAACCAGGACTAAACCAGGACTAAACCAGGACTAAACCAGGACTGAACCAGGACTAAACCAGGACTAAACCAGGACTAAACCAGGTCTAAACCAGGACTAAACCAGGACTAAACCAGGACTAAACCAGGACTAAACCAGGTCTGAATCAGGACTGAATCAGGCCTAAACCAGGCCTAAACCAGGACTAAACCAGGACTAAACCAGGACTGAACCAGGACTGAACCAGGACTGAACCAGGACTGAACCAGGACTGAATCAGGACTGAACCAGGACTGAACCAGGACTAATCCAGGTCAAACATTCCAGACGGTAACGTCTCCATGGAGAAAAGTGTTTGAAGGATTCTCCACCACAAAAGTAAGAGTACTGTTACTCGAGTACAAATGTTACTCGAGTAGGTGTGTAGGAGTAAAAGTACTCTGTTGGAAGAGTACTCTGAGCAGTACTTAAAGCGTTACTGGAGTAAACCTGAGCCCCCCCCCTCCTCTCTGCAGACTCCGCTGTGCCCGGCCTGGTCCTGGTGCAGATCCTGGTGCACATCCTGGTCCGGATCCTGGTCCAGATCCTGGTCCTGGCCCCGCCGTGTCAGTCCTTCTCCCGCGGTGCTGCTGGGGCCTCGTGCGCGCTCATGGTGCCGGGCCACGTGCACGCTCACCCGCACGACCCCGCCCACAGTCACGTGACCCTGCACCCGTCCGGCGCCACCTACCTCCCCGGGCACCTGCTCACCGGTGAGGACCACCCCGTGATGTCATGAGGGGATACGGGACGTGCAACAGTGTGTTTAGACCTGGTTTAAACCTGGTTTAGACCTGGTTTAGTTCTTTTATTAGTTCTGGTTTAGTTCTGGTTTTAGTTCTGGTTTAGTCCTGGTTTAGTCCTGGTTTAGTCCTGGTTTAGTCCTGGTTTAGTCCTGGTTTAGTCCTGGTTTAGTCCTGGTTTAGATCATTTTTAGTCCTGGTTTTGACCTGGTTTAGACCTGGTTTAGACCTGGTTTAGTCCTGGTTTAGACCTGGTTTAGACCTGGTTTAGTCCTGGTTTAGACCTGGTTTAGACCTGGTTTAGACCTGGTTTAGACCTGGTTTAGTCCTGGTTTAGTCCTGGTTTAGTCCTGGTTTAGTCCTGGTTTAGACCTGGTTTAGACCTAGTTTAGTCCTGGTTTAGTCCTGGTTTAGTCCTGGTTTAGTTCTTTTTTTAGTCCGTCTCTTTCTTTCTTTCACGTTCGTTCATATTTCATATAAATCTCACGCTACGATATTTATGGCCAAACTGTGACTATGTGACTTTTTCAGCAGATTATTGGGAAACTTTGACCCAATCACCAGATTTACGTTATTTCCAAAATGTCCCGAGTGTTTCCGGCTCCACTGCCGTCGTGGGGACTTCAGGACAATTGTCCCGAGTGTTTCCGGCTCCACTGCCGTCGTGGGGACTTCAGGACAATTGTCCCGAGTGTTTCCGGCTCCACTGCCGTCGTGGGGACTTCAGGACAATTGTCCCGAGTGTTTCCGGCTCCACTGCCGTCGTGGGGACTTCAGGACAATTGTCCCGAGTGTTTCCGGCTCCACTGCCGTCGTGGGGACTTCAGGACAATTGTCCCGAGTGTTTCCGGCTCCACTGCCGTCGTGGGGACTTCAGGACAATTGTCCCGAGTGTTTCCGGCTCCACTGCCGTCGTGGGGACTTCAGAACAATTGTCCCGAGTGTTTCCGGCTCCACTGGCGTCGTGGGGACTTCAGGACAATTGTCCCGAGTGTTTCCGGCTCCACTGCCGTCGTGGGGACTTCAGGACAATTATCCTTTGCTCAAACGCCTTCATATTTTCTTCCTTTCCTCCTGGTCTGTGTCCGTTTGGAGGTTTACTGTTCCTCATATGAAACACGTGAGGCTCAGGCTGTAACTGTGGAGGCTTTTCATGCAAATAACCCCAGGCAAATAAGACCAGGAGGACAAAGAGCTGTGGAAGTCTGTCAAAAACTAAACCAGGACTAAACCAGGACTAAACCAGGACTAAAAGTAAGATCTGTGTAAGAGAAACACAAGAGCTGAGTTTGGATCTGACGGTCGGTCTCTCACATTAGAACACAGCTTTATAGAGAGATTTTTACTGTAAAAAGTTTAGTTCTATTTTTTAGTTCTGGTTTAGATCATTTTTAGACCTGGTTTAGACCTTTTTTTAGACCTGGTTTAGACCTGGTTTAGACCTTTTTTTAGACCTGGTTTTGTCCTGGTTTAGTCCTGGTTTAGACCTGGTTTAGACCTGGTTTAGTCCTGGTTTAGTCCTGGTTTAGTCCTGGTTTAGATCAGTTCTAGTCCTGGTTTAGACCTGGTTTAGTCCTGGTTTAGTCCTGGTTTAGACCTGGTTTAGTCCTGGTTTAGTTCTTTTTTTAGTTCTGGTTTAGACCTGGTTTAGTCCTGGTTTAGTCCTGGTTTAGACCTGGTTTAGACCTGGTTTAGACCTGGTTTAGACCTGGTTTAGTCCTGGTTTAGTCCTGGTTTAGACCTGGTTTAGACCTGGTTTAGTCCTGGTTTAGTTCTGGTTTAGTCCTGGTTTAGACCTGGTTTAGACCTGGTTTAGACCTGGTTTAGACCTGGTTTAGTCCTGGTTTAGACCTGGTTTAGACCTGGTTTAGACCTGGTTTAGTCCTGGTTTAGACCTGGTTTAGACCTGGTTTAGACCTGGTTTAGTCCTGGTTTAGACCTGGTTTAGAAGTGGTTTAGTCCTGGTTTAGACCTGGTTTAGTCCTGGTTTAGCCCTGGTTTAGTCCTGGTTTAGTCCTGGTTTAGTCCTGGTTTAGACCTGGTTTAGTTCTGGTTTAGACCTAGTTTAGTCCTAGTTCAGACCTGGTTTAGACCTGGTTTAGACCTGGTTTAGACCTGGTTTAGAACTGGTTTAGTTCTGGTTTAGACCAGGTTTAGACCTGGTTTAGTCCTGGTTTAGTCCTGGTTTAAACCTGGTTTAGTCCTGGTTTAGTCCTGGTTTAGTCCTGGTTTAGACCTGGTTTAGACCTGGTTTAGTCCTGGTTTAGTCCTGGTTTAGACCTGATTTAGTCCTGGTTTAGACCTGGTTTAGACCTGGTTTAGTCCTGGTTTAGACCTGGTTTAGTCCTGGTTTAGACCTGGTTTAGACCTGGTTTAGTCCTGGTTTAGTCCTGGTTTAGACCTGGTTTAGACCTGGTTTAGACCTGGTTTAGTCCTGGTTTAGACCTGGTTTAGACCTGGTTTAGTCCTGGTTTAGACCTGGTTTAGTCCTGGTTTAGTCCTGGTTTAGACCTGGTTTAGACCTGGTTTAGACCTGGTTTAGACCTGGTTTAGACCTGGTTTAGTCCTGGTTTAGACCTGGTTTAGACCTGGTTTAGT
>CM060672.1:2116055-2136055 GCA_030686955.1 Odontamblyopus rebecca
AAACGGAGCCTCTGATTGGACAGACTGGAGCTTATGTTTAGGAAAACACTGCCCCCTGCTGGTCTGGAGGCTCATAACTGCACCCAGAGCCTAATTCTGCAGCTGTGTGGATGGAATTATATTTAAAACGGTGAAGTGTGGACGCAAGACTTTTTATAAAACCAAGTGGAGCAGATCTGCATTTATAGAAATACCCGTGTGTGTGTGGATACACTCTGTACTGTCCGATAAAACTCACTAATCAGGCAGTGCGCCCTTAGCATGCTAGTTATGTCAAATACAGTGAAGTCCAAACTCTGCTCTGGTCTTAACTGTGAAAAGTGCTTCTAAAATAATGAGGACGTTCCAAACGCAGAAGGTCCGAGTGGAAGAACTTTGGACCTCTGCAACTATTTACAACGATTTAATTCTGTTTTTCACATTTTTAAGACGTAAAAATCAGGTTCAGAGACTTTAATTCGTATCATGACCAACAAAGATTAAAAGAGGCGCTTTTACGCAAAGTTTAGAACAGGTTCAGTAGAAGTAGGCGAGTATGAGGACCTTCGGACCTTTAGACCTTCAGACCTTTAGACTTTCAGATCTTCAGATCTTTAGATCTTCAGACCTTTAAACCTTCAGACCTTTAGACCTTTAGATCTTCAGACCTTTAGACTTTCAGATCTTCAGATCTTTAGACCTTCAGACCTTGAGACTTTCAGATCTTTAGATCTTCAGACCTTTAGACTTTCAGATCTTCAGATCTTTAGATCTTCAGACCTTTAAACCTTCAGATCTTTAGACCTTCAGACTTTTAGACCTTTAGATCTTCAGACCTTTAGACTTTCAGATCTTCAGATCTTCAGACCTTTAAACCTTCAGACCTTTAGACCTTCAGACCTTTAGATCTTCAGACCTTTAGACTTTCAGATCTTCAGATCTTTAGATCTTCAGACCTTTAAACCTTCAGACCTTTAGACCTTCAGACCTTTAGACCTTTAGATCTTCAGACCTTTAGACTTTCAGATCTTCAGATCTTTAGATCTTCAGACCTTTAAACCTTCAGACCTTTAGATCTTCAGATCTTTAGACCTTCAGACCTTCAGACCTTTAGACCTTCAGACCTTGAGACTTTCAGATCTTTAGATCTTCAGACCTTTAAACCTTCAGACCTTTAGACCTTCAGACCTTTAGATCTTCAGACCTTTAGACTTTCAGATCTTTAGATCTTCAGACCTTTAAACCTTCAGACCTTTAGACCTTTAGATCTTCAGACCTTTAGACTTTCAGATCTTCAGATCTTTAGATCTTCAGATCTTTAGACCTTCAGACCTTCAGACCTTTAGACCTTCAGACCTTGAGACTTTCAGATCTTTAGATCTTCAGACCTTTAGACTTTCAGATCTTCAGATCTTTAGACCTTCAGACCTTCAGACCTTGAGACTTTCAGATCTTTACATCTTCAGACCTTTAGACTTTCAGATCTTCAGATCTTTAGATCTTCAGACCTTTAGACCTTCAGACCTTTAGATCTTCAGACATTTAGACTTTCAGATCTTCAGATCTTTAGATCTTCAGACCTTTAAACCTTCAGATCTTTAGACCTTCAGACTTTTAGACCTTCAGGCCTTTAGATTTTTGGTGTAACCAGATTCAGGACAGGTGGAGTTCCGTTGTGTTTCAGGTTTTTGTAGGTGCAACATGCACAGTGGAACCTGCTGAAGGTGGACCGGTCACAAGAGTGAACCTGTGATCTACGGACGTGACATCAAACACTGAAAAGACTGTAAAAAACCTGAGGGCAGGAAGTTCCACAATGCAGCTTTAAGGTCTCATCCACATTAGTACATATTTGAGTCGTTTTTGTTGCAGATGTAGTGTTCGTCCTCACTAATCCGATGGAAAACGGCTCCAGAGATGGAACGATCTGGAGCGCTCACGAATTCACCTGAGGGCGCTCGCTGTGTGGACGCCTGAAAACACTGATACTCCGATGTAGGAGCTCTGCCGTCCTTATTGGATCGCGTCACTGTGACTCCTTCCTGATTCGCTGAGTTTGTGACATCGGTCATGCGACGCTACTGCGGAAAACAGTTTAAACAAACCCGAGACAAACAGGAAACAGCGCAGTTAGAAACTGAACCTCGTTGTCGGTCCACAAAAAGACAGACTTCACACTTGCATCTTCCTTGGCTCGAAATCGACTGCTGCAGCTTCAGACACGGCGCTCCCCCTCCTTGTTTTTAGTGCCCACATGACGTTATGTGGATATGGAAATGTGTCTGGACACAAATCGCTTCCAATACAGTTTCAGTGTAAACGTGGCCCAAGAGAAGAGGTCGAGCACTTTACTCGTCAAGTTGAATCGACTCAAATAACTCAAAAGTTCTTAGTTTAAGTCACTGATGATAATTCAAAAGTGCTTTCTGCAACTTTTCTCGTTAGAGGTCCAACATCTGTTGTTACTTTGCTTGGAATATTCCACAGTGCTGCATTGACCTTAATTTCACATATTTTTATGGCAAAAATACCTTGAAAAACCTGCATTCTTATGTGAGTGCGGTGACCGATCCTCAGCCTGGCCCCGGGCGCTTACGTGTTTCTTACAGAAATATGAGATATCAGATCTCACCCGGATCGTCCTCTTTCTCCTCCCGGTTATTTCGGGCCATATTTACCTCCCAAGATTTGTATAAAAGCCTCTAAAGTTACAGCCTGTGTCATATGTTCATGCAGTTCCAGGTGGTTTTATGGCTCAGGAGTCCCCAGAGAAACGGCGTCACAGCTTAAACATATTTCTGCTTTTCTGGTTTGAACTTCACAAAACTGAACTCGTGATGAACTTTGACCGACTCGAGTTCTGCACAGAAAACATGATTTGCATTTGGGGCTTTTCTTTGGAAGATCATTTGTTCTGTCAGATTTTGGCTTTTAAAATGAAAAATCTAATGGAACAAATGATCTTCCATGTTTCTCACTCCCATTTCTTTTAAATTAAAGGAGCACTGTGTCACTTTTCTGGTGGAGTTGTCTCCAAACCCCGGATCATTTTTCCTGGTTTGTTTCCCTCAGTGACGGTGCGGAGTTCCCGGGACTTCATGGGCTTCCTGCTCCAGGCTCGGAGCGCGGAGGGGGCGGGGCCGGGCGGGATGGGCGGGGTCCTGGTGGGCGGGGCCTGGAGCCTGACTCCGCCCGGGACGCACACGATTCGCTGCGTTTCCGACGGCGACGCGGTGACGCACTCGGACAAACAGCTGAAGAGGAACCTGTCGTTCGTGTGGAGGGCGCCGGACGCACCCGCGGGAGACGTGCGCTTTTAGTGAGTCAGAAACACACGCG
Organism: Odontamblyopus rebecca; assembly: GCA_030686955.1. Classification (NCBI taxonomy): domain Eukaryota; kingdom Metazoa; phylum Chordata; class Actinopteri; order Gobiiformes; family Gobiidae; genus Odontamblyopus; species Odontamblyopus rebecca. The sequence goes on from CM060672.1 coordinate 2,119,374, forward strand.
GAAATATATGCACAAAAATATATGTACGAAAATATGCATATGAAAATATATGCACGAAAATATACGTATGAAAATATGCATATGAAAATATATGCACGAAAATATATGTACGAAAAATATACGTACGAAAATATGTGTATGAAAAATATATGTACGAAAATATACGTATGAAAATATATGTACGAAAATATATGTACGAAAAATATACGTACGAAAATATGTGTATGAAAAATATATGCAAAAATGTATATGCAGAATATATACGAAAATGTGTACGAAAATATGTATATGAAAATATATGCACGAAAATATACGTATGAAAATATATGTACGAAAATATACGTATTTAAAATATACGTATTTAAAATGTGTACGAAAATATATGTACGAAAAAATATATGTACGAAAATATACGTAAAAATATATGTAATGAAAATATACGTATTTAAAAATATACGTATTTAAAATATGTGTACGAAAAATATACGTAAAATGTGTACGAAAATATATGTACGAAAAATATACGTACGAAAATATGTGTATGAAAAATATATGTACGAAAAATATATATATGAAAATATATATGCAAAAATGTATATGCAGAATATATACGAAAATATGTGTACGAAAATATATACAAAAAATATGTATGAAAATATATACAAAAAATATATGTACGAAAATATACGTACGAAAATATGCATATGAAAATATATGCACGAAAAATATATGTACGAAAATATACGTACGAAAATATATGTACGAAAATATTTGTATGAAAAATATATGTATTTAAAATATACGTACAAAAATATATGTACGAAAAATATATCTATGAAAATATATATGCAAAAATGTATATGCAGAATATATACGAAAATATATACAAAAATATATGTATTTAAAATATACATACGAAAATATGCATACGAAAATATATGTACGAAAATATACGTACGAAAATATATGCACGAAAAATATATGTACGAAAATATACGTACGAAAATATATGTACAAAAATATATCTATGAAATATATGCAAAAATGTATATGCAAAATATATATACAAAAATATGTGTACGAAAATATACAAAAAATATATGTATGAAAATATATACAAAAAATATATGTATGAAAATATATACAAAAAATATATGTATGAAAATATATACAAAAAATATATGTATGAAAATATATATGCAAAAATATATGTACAAAAATATATATACGATGTACGAAAAAAATATATATCTGAAAAATATATGTATGAAAATATATATGCAAAAATATATAGGAAAATATATATTTACTAATATATATATATACAAAAATACAGAAAAATATATACACAAAAATAAATATGAAAAATTTATACAGAAAAATATATATGAAAAATATATGCACAAAAATATATACAGAAAAATACACAAAAATAAATACAAGAAAAATATGAAGTAAATGTGTTAAAGAGTTCTGTTACTTCAGGAAAAATATGACTCATGTAGGAGTAAAATTAAACGGCCAGAAAAGTACAAGTAAAAGACGACAACAGCACATTTGTTTTTCTACTGCTGATCTCTGAGTAAAGTTCTGTGTCTTTGTTTATGTGTTTGTTTGTGTGTTTGTTTGTGTGTGTTTGCATGTTTGTTTGTGTGTTTGTTTGTGTTTGTTTTTGTGTTTGTTTGCGTGTTTGTTTGTGTGTTTGTTTGTGTTTGTTTGCGTGTTTGTTTGTGTGTTTGTTTGTGTTTGTTTGTGTTTGTTTGTTTGCGTGTTTGTTTGTGTTTGTTTGCGTGTTTGTTTGCTTGTGTGTTTGTTTGTTTGTTTGCGTGTTTGTTTGCGTGTTTGTTTGCTTGTGTGTTTGTTTGTTTGTTTGCGTGTTTGTTTGCTTGTGTGTTTGTTTGTTTGCGTGTTTGTTTGCGTGTTTGTTTGTGTTTGTTTGTGTGTTTGTTTGCGTGTTTGTTTGTGTGTTTGTTTGTGTGTTTGTTTGTGTGTTTGTTTGCGTGTTTGTTTGTTTGCGTGTTTGTTTGCGTGTTTGTTTGCGTGTTTGTTTGTTTGTTTGTTTGCGTGTTTGTTTGCGTGTTTGTTTGCGTGTTTGTGTGATTGTTTGTGTTTGTTTGTCTTGTGTTTTTTTGTGTTTGTTTGTCTTGTGTTTTTGTTTGTTTGTGTGTTTGTTTGTCTTGTGTTTTTTGTGTTTGTTTGTTTGTCTTGTGTTTTTGTTTGTGTTTGTCTTGTGTTTTTGTTTGTTTGTGTGTTTGTTTGTCTTGTGTTTTTTTGTGTTTGTTTGTCTTGTGTTTTTGTTTGTGTTTGTTTGTTTGTCTTGTGTTTTTGTTTGTTTGTTTGTGTGTTTGTTTGTCTGTCTTGTGTTTCGTGTGTGTGTTTTGTGTGTTTGTTTGTTTGTGTTTTGTGTGTTTGTTTGTGTGTTTTGTGTGTGTTTGTTTGTGTGTGTGTTTGTTTGTGTGTTTGTTTTGTGTGTGTTTGTGTGTGTTTGTGTTTGTTTGTGTTTTGTGTGTTTGTTTGTGTGTTTGTTTGTCTGTTTGTTTGTGTGTTTTGTGTGTGTTTGTTTGTGTGTTTGTGTGTTTGTGTGTGTTTGTTTGTGTGTGTGTTTGTGTGTTTTGTGTGTGTTTGTTTGTGTGTTTGTGTGTGTTTGTTTGTGTGTTTGTTTGTGTGTGTGTTTGTGTGTGTGTTTGTGTGTGTTTTGTGTGTCCAGTATCACCGTGGTGCAGTCCTACTTCGTTTACTGGACTGGGATCCCGTCTCCAGTGTTGCATGATGGGACTCGTAGTCGCTGGAGAGGAAACTCCCAAATGGAAGGTCTGTTTCTGTTCTGCGGTCAGTGTTTTTTTTTGTTTTTTTTTAAATTCTGCATCACTTCCTGAATATGGGCCAGGCTAAGCTTTAAGAATTCCATAAATATTCCAAAAACACCTTTATTTTGTTGAAATCATGTTGTAAGTGTCAGAAAAATGTGCTTCTTTTGTGTAAATTGTGCTGAATTCTCCGTGTTCTCCCTCTCTTCATTTTCAGCACATTTTTCAACTTTTCTTCACAAAGTGCTTCTTGATTTGAACTATAATTTATATTTACAACAGGTATTATCCGTCTAATTAAGTCAAAATTAAAAAAATCAGTCAAACGCACTTTAAGAGTTGGTAATTTAAGGCAAAATTGCATTCTGGTCTTGCTGCTTCACAACACGGACACGTTTAAACACATTTCACACGATCTAATCAACGTTTGTAATGTTTTTTAATTATATTTTTCTAGTTCAAACGTTCGACGAAGACTCAATTCAAGATCAAGACGGTGAAATCGCCAAGACTAACACGAGACCGGCGCCAATCAGAGGCACAACCCCCAGCGAAAGAAACGCAAATTATTCAAGATTCTGGACGCAAAATGTGGAAACTCCGTCTGGTTTTCTGCGTAACAACGTCAGCGTCACGACTGCAGCTGCGACGACTGGAGGAAAAGATCAAAACGGGACTAAAGACGGACGAGCGGGGACGTTTGGACGACCGGAAGAAGCGTTTGGACACAAAGAGGCCGCGGGTATCACGGGGTCATCGGCCACGGTCGGTTCGCGGATTGAAGCGGGAGAAAAAGATGCGACGTTTCTGTTTCTCGACGCGAATCAGGCAACGGGAGACTCCCGAAACGCCACGACCGCTTCACCAAAACGTGAAACGATTTTAAATGAAACAAGGGACGAAACGCTGACGGGAACAGTTGAAACACACGGAAGTTCAGAACAATTAAAAACGGGAAGTTTTGGAAAGTCAATGGCAAAAATTAACGCAACAAGTCAAAATGAGTCGTCTAATTCCAGCCAAAAAACACCCTTTTATTCAGTAACAAATCCAAACTCCAGTGAGCAGCTTTATTTTTCCTATAACACAACACAAAACAGCAACAAAACTGAACCCACAATTACTCCGTTAACATCTGAAACGGGCCAAGGTGACGATGATTCATGGCAAAAACGACCAACTTTTTCTTCGATTTCGAGTGCGGCGACCACAACTTTTGGGAACCTCAGCACTGAAAGCAAAACCGAGTTAAATCTATCGAGAAATAACGTGGCAATAACGAAATTAGCAGCAGCGAAACCCGAATTTTCACCAGTTAAACGTATTAAAGAGCTATTGTCACACTTGGATTCCGTGTCTGATGCCGCTAGATATGAAGCTCCCTCTATTTTAACGACCACAAAACCTGAAAATCTCGAAAATATGAAATCAGTTGGCGCTTCTAGCATTTCTGTGACTGTTTCCGAAATTGAAACCGCCACAGAATCTGATTATTTTACTGGTAGTTCAGCAAATTCCGCATTAAATAAAAATTTGTCGAGAACTGTTCCCGAACAACACGTAAATACACCAACGGGAAAATCGGTTACAAGAACGTCCAACGTTATTACGCCAAAATCTGTAATTTCAAGTACATTTTCTGCAAATTCGTCGTCAGAATCCGACCAAAACTCCTCCAGCTTTCCTGAAGATGCACAGAGACTCGAAGCGACGTTTTACGCCTTCAAATCTCCTGAACGAGAAACTACGGACTTTTCTAACGATACCACAAGGTTTACAGTAGGTCCACTGCAAAATAATTTCTCCAAATTGGCGAAATATTCCACAAATTCTCTTGAAATTACCACAGGAACCAGAAAGTCTCTCATTAATTCCACCGTTTTCTTAAAGGAGACTAAACCGATGCACAATAACGTGTCAAGTTTGAGCTTTGAGCCAAATAATTTTACCTCCAATTTGAACCAAAAATCCACAAATTCTTCCAAATTTACAACGCAGTCTGGTCGTCATTCAACCATTTTTACGTCCGCGGCTTCTACGGTGAAATCGACAGCTTCAGCTCGAGATTTTACGAGCCGTGTGCCTTCTCATTATCAAGCTGCCACCGCCACAAGTTTGCCGTTTCTGCCGAATCCAACATCGAATCAAAACTCTGTGACGTTCAAAGACACAACGGCAACTCCAATAAACGCACTTTTGCATCCCGACACTGGCAACGTCCCACCCAGAGCTACAACGTCTTCAAATCGTGTCCCCGTATCGCTAATTCGTACAGTTTTTGCTACCAGTATACCAAAATATTCAACAGTCGCGCCAATGAATTCTACATTAACGCGCCATTCGTCCACTTTTCGATCCATTTTCCAGTCTGGAGCTGTCGAAGCAACGCCAACAGACGCCACGACGGACCCAAAATTTCCTTTAGAACTGACATCGGCTGCATCCAGTGACGGTATGAGCACAGCTTCTGGATTAAAACTAGAATCAAAAACGACAAAAGTTCGTACGTCTTCCATTGGTAGTAGCAGGTTAATGATATCAGTCAGTTCTGGTCAACATTTGCGTATAATTTCTACTTATTTAAACTCGGCAAAAGGCTCCGTCAGACTGTCTGAAGAGGAATCGACACTAGCTCCAGAAGTTACTACGCAATTGTCGGTATTTACTTCTAATTTACAACGTAGACAAACTTTAAAATTCCACAAAAGAGTGTCTACAACGGGAAAAAGCGGGAAATCAAAAGATACGGCGACTGATCCAACCAGAAATGATTCTTTTTTCAACACTGTTACAAATGTTGACGCTGAATTGTCAACGTTAACGCGTGAAAGTTCTGCTCAAATGAATTCTTTGCGTTACACGAGCCCATCAATCGACCGTGCGTTTTCTGCGACCGGTGCTGCGCCAACTCCACAACATTTCACAATTGTCAGCACAAAAAATTCTCTTAAGGATTTCACTTTAGCTTCCAAAACTCCTCCAAACAAGAATTTAACATCAAATTCAGCACCAGAAACGTACGCCAACAGTAAAAGCGCGACCATTTCGACGACCGTTTCCACAAGTAAACTCGCACGTCTTTCATCCGCCAGTGTTGGGCCTCGGATAATCCAGAAAACATCTTTAGGAAGTGTAAGAATTCCTGCTTTAATTACGGCTTTGCTCAAGAAACCTCGAGCTAACGAAGCACAAAAGCGAACAACCAACGGTCCGGTGACGCGAAACGGCTCTTCCACGGATACAACTGAAGACGAGACTGGCACTTTCGGAGGAGATCTGGCTACCGTCGCTTCCGTTTCTAATCAAAAAGCAACAAAAAAACAAATTCGAGACATTTTTTCTGTAACTGCACGTTTCAAATTCAATAGTCTGAGGAATCAGTTGCATTTTCCAACGATCGCAACCACTGATTTTCATTCTCGTGCCAAGTCAGAATCTGTCAGTGAAACCAGACAATTTCAGATGAATTCCTCTAATATTACGACGACCAATTTTGCTCAAATGACTCAAAATGTTGGCGGTACGAAGACGAGCCTGCAAGGTCAAACGAGCACGAACTCTTTGGTTTATAATTTAGTTACGAGACCAAACCTCGTGTCAAAACATGAAACGGTGTCAGCCCCCAAAAAGCCGACGGAAGCGACGCAAACCTCAGCTCAGTTTAGTCGAAGCTTTAATTCTCGGGCCGTTTTCTCGACGTTCGAAGATGCAACGGTCGTCGCGCCAACTGCTGCGTTCGAGTTATCTTCTAAGAATAACAGACGGGCGCCGATTACAGCTTCAGAAAGCGCCGTCATGGGCGAATCTGGTCCTCAAAAGGCTCACAGTTTGTCTCCAAGTTTTGCTACGTTAACAGTGAATTCACAATTAAGAAATGAAGGTAAGAACGTAACGCCGACCAGCTCAAACGATGAAGCTACGACTGCTGCTCCACCGCGTAACCCGACTCCCAGAACTCTGAATAAAACATCAGCAGCCAAGCCAACTAAAACTCCACCTGTTCGTGTATTTGACGATTCTTCAAATACAAATTCAGCCTCGACTTTTAGTCGTCTTTCCAACACGCAGAAACTTCGACTGCAAACGACGACCACATTGGCAAAAACTTACACGATAGATCCCTTTATGACAGCGAATACCAGCGACAAATACAAAAGATTCACAAATTCACCAAAAACTAGCAGAATTCAACATTTTTCTGGCGTTTTGAGAAACAGAACTTTGACTGTTGCTAGTTTTCCAAATCTTCCATCTCCACAGCCAGTTTCACCGCCGTTCTTTGCCAATGACTCTCCAAATCCCAACAAATCTGATTCCAATTTGCTGAAATTTCAACCGTCCGCTGCCCGTCAGTCGTTCTTAAACCACATCACAACGTTTGCGCCGACTCACAAAACGCCGACCGACGTAGCTTCACCGAACCGCGACGCGAAAATGAACCAAGCGATATCTCGAATCTCCCAAAACACAAATCAGAAACCGAAAGCCGAGGTGAAGGCCAAGCTTCCGCCCAACCTCCACCCGGACACGGGGGGGAAGTACCCGGACATCGTGCCCAGGCACAGCACGTGGGAGCTGGGGATGCTGCTGGGCTGTTCGGCCGGTCTGGGCATGGTCCTGGTGATCGCGGTGAGGTACGTGCACAGGAAGGCGTGCGGGAAGCGGACGGAGGTGACGCTGAACGAGTACGGCCGAGGGGAGCGGGGCCTGATCCACGTGCAGGAGTGTGGGGACCTGGTGCGAGTCCGCAGGATCCGGGAGAACAGCTTCGTGCTTTTAGCCGAGTACGACATCCTCGCGGCGCCGGCGGACTGAGGCGTGGACCTGGTGGGGTCGCCCGCTATTCCGACACACCCGCTATTCCGACACACCCGCTATTCCGACACGCCTGCTATTCCGACACACCGCCACTCCGACATCCTGTCATTCCGACATCCCCCCACTCCGACATCCCCCCATTCCGACATCCCGTCACTCCGACACCTTTTATGTGGCCATTCCAACAATTTACTCATGAAGCAGCGGCGAGAGGAGGTGCGTTGGTTTAGACCTGATTTAGTCCTGATTTAGACCTGGTTTAGTCCTGGTTTAGAGCTGGTTTTAGTCCTGGCATAGACCTGCTTTTAAACCAGGACTAAACCAGGTCTGAAACTAAACAAGGACTAAAATCAGGACTCAAACCAGGACTAAAACAGGATTTATCCAGGACTAAACCAGGCCGCGCCTCCAGTCGGTGTAAATCTGGTCCTGAAAAGAGCTCAGTCCAAACTTAATAATCACATGTCGGATGTCGGGATGTTGGGAAATGCGAATGTGCCGCCGCTCCGACCACGGGGAAAATGCCGGAGTGCATCGACCTCTGACCGACCTGGTTTAGACCTGGTTTAGATCTGGTTTTAGACCTGGTGTTGTCAGTAGCTCAACGGTGCACGGCACGAAATAAGAGAACAGAACTAAACTAAGCTAAACATCAGTCTGGTGTGAGTCACCTGAAGAAGTGTCTGTTCTTATATGATCTGCTCTGTTTTTATACAACTTTTTTCATTCTCTTCCTTTTATTTGGTTTGATTCGATTTTACTTTTACCATTTCTTATTCTATTGTAAAACTGCATGTCTATATGTGTGACAAGGCCTTTCTGGTGAAATACACAGCAGTAGGTTTGATGTCATGTCCCTTGTGTGTCCACGTACTAATAAAGTGTATTTTGAGGACTGGTCTTTGAATAATGTCCCAGGCAGAGCTCAGAGTGCGTGAGCGTCTGTGCAGCTCCTGTTCCCTGCTCAGTGCAAAAAGGAATCGAACACACAACCTCCGGGTGACAGGGAGGAGACAGAATAACCACTCTGCCAACACCATGAGGCCAGTTTGGTGTGAGAACCCGAGAAAAGATCTGTTAAAGGATTAGACTGTTCTAATGTCGTTCATTTACACCTGGTTTAGACCTGGTTTAGTCCTGGTTTAGTCCTGGTTTAGACCTGGTTTAGACCTGGTTTAGTCCCGGTTTAGACCCGGTTTAGTCCCGGTTTAGACCCAGTTTAGTCCTGGTTTAGTCCTGGTTTATTCCCGGTTTAGACCCGGTTTAGACCCGGTTTAGTCCTGGTTTAGTCCCGGTTTAGTCCCGGTTTAGTCCCGGTTTAGACCCGGTTTAGTCCCGGTTTAGTCCCGGTTTAGACCCGGTTTAGTCCCGGTTTAGTCCTGGTTTAGTCCCGGTTTAGACCCGGTTTAGTCCTGGTTTAGACCCGGTTTAGTCCCGGTTTAGACCCGGTTTAGTCCTGGTTTAGTCCTGGTTTAGTCCTGGTTTAGACCTGGTTTAGTCCCGGTTTAGACCCGGTTTAGTCCCAGTTTAGACCCAGTTTAGTCCTGGTTTAGTCCTGGTTTAGACCTGGTTTAGTCCCGGTTTAGACCCGGTTTAGTCCTGGTTTAGACCTGGTTTAGTCCTGTTTTAGACCTGGTTTAGTCCCGGTTTAGACCCGGTTTAGTCCCGGTTTAGACCTGGTTTAGTCCTGGTTTAGTCCTGGTTTAGTCCTGGTTTAGTCCTGGTTTAGTCCTGGTTTAGTCCTGGTTTAGTCCTGGTTTAGTCCACCAAAGTCGCTGTTGTTTAGTTTTAGCTCAGGAAACAAAATGCACAAACTTTTCCGTTTTTATCAAACGTATTAAATCTTTACAAACATCCAAAACTCTGTAACATTGGTCCAAAAGTAAAAATGTTCCCAGTAACACGTGAGCTGCTCCCAAACTCCGGAACTAAACCAACTAAACAAACTCAGAATAACTCAATACTTTCATTAAATACAAAACTCCTGCAGGATCGAGGTGCGTCTGAGGTTTGGTTTGGCGTAAGGCACAGAACAGGTTCAGCCCTTCGGTCACACAGCGTCCAAAAACGAGTGAGTCTGAAAAACAAGAGCACAAAGTCTGCAAGAAACCAGCAAAAAGTCACAGTTAAACATCCAATATCACACAAACCGAACCCTGCGAGCTGGAAAGAGGAACTGTCCCGTCTGAGAGGAGGTGAGTTCTGTCAGGAGCCAAAAAACGGCACAGATCAGTGTTTCCTCGGTGGAGATCTGACTGTGTGTGAGTCTGTGAAGGCAACAAACTAGTGTAGTGATGGGGGCAAGTTCTGAACTAGTGTAGTGATGGGGGCAAGTTCTGAACTAGTGTAGTGATGGGGGCAAGTTCTGAACTAGTGTAGTGATGGGGGCAAGTTCTGAACTAGTGTAGTGATGGGGGCAAGTTCTGAACTAGTGCAGTGATGGGGGCAAGTTCTGAACTAGTGTAGTGATGGGGGCAAGTTCTGAACTAGTGTAGTGATGGGGGCAAGTTCTGAACTAGTGTAGTGATGGGGGCAAGTTCTGAACTAGTGCAGTGATGGGGGCAAGTTCTGAACTAGTGTAGTGATGGGGGCAAGTTCTGAACTAGTGCAGTGATGGGGGCAAGTTCTGAACTTCCACGTAAAACACCAATTTGCTTCAGACTGAAGAAGCTTAACTCCACTTTAACCCATCTGACAACAGCCACGAGTCTAACAAACCAAACGCTCTGCCTGGTTCACTCATTAGTGTCTGGAAACGTTAGAAAACAACTTTATAAGCACCTCACACTTCCCTCTGCTGATTTCACACTGCACAGGCCAAAGACCTCCGTGAAGTCGCCCCATCAAACGCAAACCTACACAAAAACTCTGTCAGTCGTTTGTGCTGTGACAGTTTCATTTGTGTGAGTTTATTTCTAAAATTCTTCATTATTATTTCTGTGGTAATTACAGGACGTCATTTCTGCTCAGCTGACGGAGACAAACTCCACAAAACTAGAGAAGAGAAACGACCTGAGGCTGAGGAAAAGTCTGTGTTATTATAAAATATGAATCAAAAGCAAAAGACTAAAGACTGAGACTGACTTTTCCTCAGCCTCAGAAATAATAATGAATAATGTTAGAAATAAACTCAAACAAATGAAACTGTCACAGCACAAAACAGCACAAATGATTTGACACAGTTTTCGTGCGGTTTTGTGTTCGATGGGGCGATTTCACGAAGGCGCCAAAGCACAAAAGAGTCGATTGAGGCTCGAGCCGCCAGTAGCGACAAGTGAAGATCGACGACTGACGGAGAAGAGGAGAAACTGAAAGTGTTGAAAGAAAATGGTTCGGGAATCTATTTTTTTTAAGCTTTTTTCAAGAAATCTAATTCACGTGTAAATAAACAGAATCAGAAATGACATCAGTGATCGAGTGTTTTGGGCTTTGGTGCAGTGGGAAATCAGCAGAGGGAAGTGTGAGGTGCTGATAAAGATGTTTTCTAATGTTTCCAGAGGAAACATCAGAACACGACTCAGACTTGGAGCTCCCAGGGTCAGTTTGTGTGATCATGTTTTGTGAATCGAGTCCCGAACACCAAACACAGCGCTGACAGATTTGTGGATTTCAGTGTTTCCCAAAGAATCTCCCACCACCAAGATGAACGCGTCTATGAATCCAGCACGTCGTTTTATATTTTCCCCACAAACCAATGAAAACCGAATAAACTCGGTGTTTGATGTGGAGAATCACAGGTTTGCCACGTTTACATGAGACTTTTAGTTCCTCTTTAAAAAGTCCTGGGAAACACTTAATAATGAAAATGATTCTTGTGAGTTAAACTTAATCCTGAAGTCAGTGGGTTTATTCTGATTTTAAAGCCGAATGAATTTCTTCCTGGATCCTGTAAACGTTTCTTCTTCTTCTAAATAATCCCGGTGGTTGGTGCTCGTTGGCTCATCCTTCGATCCGGCTCCTCCAGTCGTCTCTTGGGACTTTCCTCCACATCTCTTTGGATTTGTGAGCGGGATGTGGGAGTGGGCTGAGGTGTGGCAGCCTCACACTCAGTTTGTCTTCTTCCTCCTTCTCCCACACTCTTCCCTTCTCCTCCTCAGCTCACAGACGGAAAGTGTGAGGACAGAATTCTCCAGCTGCTGCTTCATTATCATCAGAACCACTGCGGGAAAAGTTCTGATCGTGTTTGTGTCGGCGGCGAAACGACAAACGGAGATGAGAGAAAAGAGCAGCTGAAGTGTGGGTTTTCTTCTGTTCCTTCTTTTTTCTTTCTTTCATTCGTCCATTGTTTCTTTCGTTCTTTTGTTCTTTCATTATTTCTTTCATTCATTTGTTGGTTCCTTCTTCCTTTCGTTCTTCCTTTCATTCGTTCTTTCTTTCGTTCTTCCTTTCGTTCTTTCATTCATTCTTTCGCTCTTTCATTCGTTCTTTCTTTCGTTCTTTCATTTGTTCTTCCTTTCGTTCTTTCATTCATTCTTCCTTTAGTTCTTTCATTCATTCTTCCTTTCGTTCTTTCATTTGTTCTTCCTTTCGTTCTTTCATTCGTTCTTTCTTTCGTTCTTTCATTCGTTCTTTCTTTCATTCTTTCATTCATTCTTCCTTTTGTTCTTTCATTCGTTCTTTCTTTCGTTCATTCATTCTTTCGTTTGTTCTTTTGTTTTGTCTTTCGTTCTTTCTTTCGTTTGTTCTTCCTTTCGTTCTTTCATTTGTTCTTTCTTTCGTTCTTTCTTTCATTCTTTCATTCGTTCTTCCTTTAGTTCTTTCATTCATTCTTCCTTTCGTTCTTTCATTTGTTCTTCCTTTCGTTCTTTCATTCGTTCTTTCATTCTTTCTTCCTTTCGTTCTTTCATTCATTTGTTCTTCCTTTTTTTCTTCCTTTCGTTCTTTCTTTTGTTCGTTCATTCATTCTTTCGTTTGTTCTTTTGTTTTGTCTTTCGTTCTTTCTTTCATTTGTTTGTTCGTTCTTTTTCTTCCTTTCGTTCTTTCTTCCGTAAACACGTTTGTGTCGCTGTCCAATCAGAACCTTCCCCAGCCCCAGACGCTGAATTAAATAAAGACCATTTAACCTGTTTCCATGGAAACCTCAACTCACTATTATTATTTCCACGGAAATTCAGAATAAAAAAACTCATGTAAACGTGTCCAGAGGTGTTTATTTTCATTGTGGGATCGGTATCGAGTATCGAGTTTTGAGTATCGGGTATCGAGTCTGTTCTTTGGTATTGAAACACGATTTGTTTTGGAGATTTACACCCTGCTGGATCCATAATGAAAAGTAGATTCAGAATATTAATCCTAATGTGTGAAGTCTGTTTGGAAGTGTTTTTATTCCCATTCTGATGGTAGAAATGTTCTCTGGAGTCTGTGGAAATGAGTCCAAACCAAAGCCGGACGGATATTCTGAATGTGAATCATACACCGCTGCATCACGGAGCAGGTTACTCACTGCAGCCCGGAGCCTATCGCAGCAGGAGCCTGGACTGTGGAGGAACAGAGCCGTTAGTCCCAAACTGAACTCTACAGACGGAGGAACAGGACGACCAGGCAAGTGAAGCTCACCGAGGCCAGCGGGGACAGGTCCGAATTCAGAAACGACCTGAAGTGTCCCGCGGTATGGGGAAAGTTCTTCTGTGGTAAATGTGTGTAAATGTGTGTGTAAATGTGTAAATGTGTGTGTAAATGTGTAAATGTGTGTGTAAATGTGTGTGTAAATGTGTGTGTAAATGTGTGTGTAAATGTGTGTGTAAATGTGTAAATGTGTGTGTAAATGTGTGTGTAAATGTGTGTGTAAATGTGTAAATGTGTGTGTAAATGTGTGTGTAAATGTGTGTGTAAATGTGTAAATGTGTGTGTAAATGTGTGTAAATGTGTGTGTAAATGTGTGTGTAAATGTGTGTGTAAATGTGTAAATGTGTGTGTAAATGTGTGTGTAAATGTGTAAATGTGTGTGTAAATGTGTAAATGTGTGTGTAAATGTGTAAATGTGTGTGTAAATGTGTAAATGTGTGTGTAAATGTGTGTGTAAATGTGTGTGTAAATGTGTAAATGTGTGTGTAAATGTGTAAATGTGTGTGTAAATGTGTAAATGTGTGTGTAAATGTGTAAATGTGTGTGTAAATGTGTAAATGTGTGTGTAAATGTGTGTGTAAATGTGTGTGTAAATGTGTGTGTAAATGTGTAAATGTGTGTGTAAATGTGTGTGTAAATGTGTAAATGTGTGTGTAAATGTGTAAATGTGTGTGTAAATGTGTGTAAATGTGTGTGTAAATGTGTGTAAATGTGTAAATGTGTGTGTAAATGTGTAAATGTGTGTGTAAATGTGTAAATGTGTGTGTAAATGTGTAAATGTGTGTGTAAATGTGTAAATGTGTGTGTAAATGTGTAAATGTGTGTGTAAATGTGTGTGTAAATGTGTGTGTAAAGGTGTGTGTAAAGGTGTAAATGTGTGTGTAAATGTGTGTGTAAAGGTGTAAATGTGTGTGTAAATGTGTGTAAATGTGTAAATGTGTGTGAATGTGTGAATTTACAAAGTTTGATCATGATTTGAGTAAATTTCACTTTGTGAGTAAAATGATCTGCAGTGGAACAAGACTTTTGTACAGAAAACATGAAAACACATCTGGCTCCACTTAACATAAGAAACACAACATAAGAACAACATAAGAAACACAATCTAATGTTGCTTCAGTTAAAAACACACTTTGTTGGTCCATAATTACACTTGAATCAACTCAAATAACAAAATGTTCTTAATTTAAGTCATTTTACATATTGTTTTATTCATAGTGAATTTATCCACAACTACGAAGGGAAGAAAGAGGAAAACTTAAAGGAAACGATGACGAGCATCAGTGAAACAACTGAGCAGCACCAACGTTCTGGTCCTGGAGGAAACAGAAGGAACTGGTTCAGATTCTGTAATTCACATTAAAACTCCATTTCCTGATGTGGATCTGAGCTCAGATTTGTGAATGAGACGCGTCACCAGGACCAGAACGTTCGTGCTGCTCAGTCGTTTCACTGATGCTCGTCATCGTCTTTCTTCCTTCGATCATTGTGGATAAATTCTTCATGAAGAATGTTTCTCCTTTGTGGACCTTGTTTGAAGATTTGGTGATGGAGCAGATTTATGAAGCTGGAGGAGAATCCGCCACATTTACACACATTTACCACAGAAAAACATAAGGGGACGTTCTGAAAAAGGTCTATAAGAACTGATTTACGGACAAAAAGGTGAAAGAAAAACCCAGGATCATGAAGAGCGTTTTAAGCAAATGTTCGTACATTTGCTCCTGGGTCTGCACTTTTACTGGAGGAACAGAATGGTGGTTAAAATGTTCCAGTTTGTTGCTTTACCTTCTGCCGGGAGGTCATCCAGGTCCTGATGGACGGCACCAGGATGGAGCCGAGCAGGATCTGGGCCGGGTGGTAAATGAGCAGAGGGACGGAGATGATGGACAGGTGCTCGAAGCCGGCGAACACGATCTTCAGCATGGGAATGCCTGACAACAGCAAGAACCCACTCAGCAGAGTGTATGTGTGTGTGTGTGTGTGTGTGTGTGTATATATATATATATATATAGCCTGGAGCATTCTAGAGGAGAGCCTGAAGCATTCGAGAGGAGAGCCTGGAGCATTCTAGAGGAGAGCCTGGAGCATTCGAGAGGAGAGCCTGGAGCATTCGAGAGGAGAGCCTGGAGCATTCGAGAGGAGAGCCTGAAGCATTCGAGAGGAGAGTCTGAAGTATTCTAGAGGAGAGCCTGAAGCATTCTAGAGGAGAGTCTGAAGTATTCTAGAAGAGAGCCTGGAGCATTCGAGAGGAGAGCCTGAAGCATTCTAGAAGAGAGTCTGAAGTATTCTAGAAGAGAGCCTGGAGCATTCGAGAGGAGAGCCTGGAGCATTCGAGAGGAGAGTCTGAAGTATTCTAGAGGAGAGTCTGAAACATTCTAGAGGAGAGCCTGAAGTATTCGAGAGGAGAGTCTGAAGTATTCTAGAAGAGAGCCTGGAGCATTCGAGAGGAGAGCCTGGAGCATTCGAGAGGAGAGCCTGAAGCATTCGAGAGGAGAGCCTGGAGCATTCTAGAGGAGAGCCTGGAGCATTCTAGAGGAGAGCCTGGAGCATTCTAGAGGAGAGCCTGAAGCATTCGAGAGGAGAGCCTGGAGCATTGTAGAGGAGAGCCTGGAGCATTCTAGAGGAGAGCCTGAAGCATTCGAGAGGAGAGTCTGAAGCATTCTAGAGGAGAGTCTGAAGCATTCTAGAGGAGAGCCTGAAGCATTCTAGAGGAGAGCCTGAAGCATTCTAGAGGAGAGCCTGAAGCATTCTAGAGGAGAGTCTGAAGTATTCTAGAGGAGAGTCTGAAATATTCTAGAGGAGAGCCTGAAGTATTCTAGAGGAGAGCCTGAAGTATTCTAGAGGAGAGCCTGAAGCATTCTAGAGGAGAGCCTGAAGCATTCTAGAGGAGAGCCTGAAGTATTCTAGAGGAGAGCCTGAAGTATTCTAGAGGAGAGCCTGAAGCATTCTAGAGGAGAGCCTGGAGCATTCTAGAGGAGAGTCTGAAGTATTCTAGAAGAGAGCCTGGAGCATTCTAGAGGAGAGCCTGGAGCATTCTAGAGGAGAGCCCGAAGTATTCTAGAGGAGAGCCTGGAGCATTCTAGAGGAGAGCCTGAAGCATTCTAGAGGAGAGTCTGGAGCATTCTAGAGGAGAGCCCGAAGTATTCTAGAGGAGAGCCTGGAGCATTCTAGAGGAGAGCCCGAAGCATTCTAGAGGAGAGTCTGGAGCATTCTAGAGGAGAGCCTGGAGCATTCTAGAGGAGAGCCCGAAGCATTCTAGAGGAGAGTCTGGAGCATTCTAGAGGAGAGTCTGGAGCATTCTAGAGGAGAGTCTGTAGTATTCTAGAGGACAGCCTGGAGTATTCTAAATGCGTAAACAGAAGTAGAAGTACAGAAGAACAGAAGTACCTAAAGTGAGGGATTTGTGGGTGGAGCAGAAGACGATGGCGACAGTGTCTGCGGGGCTGAAGCTGGAGTTCGACCTGAGGAAGAAAAGAACCAAATGTCATG
>CM060672.1:2141055-2251055 GCA_030686955.1 Odontamblyopus rebecca
GTCCTGGTTTAGTCCTGATTTAGTCCTGATTTAGTCCTGATTTAGTCCTGATTTAGTCCTGGTTCAGTCCTGGTTCAGTCCTGGTTCAGTCCTGGTTCAGTCCTGGTTCAGTCCTGGTTTAGTCCTGGTTTAGTCCTGGTTTAGTCCTGGTTCAGTCCTGGTTCAGTCCTGGTTTAGTCCTGGTTTAGTCCTGGTTTAGTCCTGATTTAGTCCTGGTTCAGTCCTGGTTCAGTCCTGGTTTAGTCCTGGTTTAGTCCTGGTTCAGTCCTGGTTCAGTCCTGGTTTAGTCCTGGTTTAGTCCTGGTTCAGTCCTGGTTCAGTCCTGGTTCAGTCCTGGTTTAGTCCTGGTTTAGTCCTGATTTAGTCCTGGTTCAGTCCTGGTTCAGTCCTGGTTCAGTCCTGGTTTAGTCCTGGTTTAGTCCTGGTTTAGTCCTGGTTCAGTCCTGGTTTAGTCCTGGTTTAGTCCTGGTTCAGTCCTGGTTCAGTCCTGGTTTAGTCCTGGTTTAGTCCTGGTTTAGTCCTGGTTCAGTCCTGGTTTAGTCCTGGTTTAGTCCTGGTTTAGTCCTGGTTTAGACCTTTTTCAGTCCTGGTTCACCTGGAGTCGTGTTTGTTTCCTTCATGTTTGACTCTTTATTTATTTTTCGTCTGTTACATCTGCAAAGCTCCAAATGCTCTGTTCCACCTCGTGATGTCATCAAGTGGTAATTTCCTTTTTCTTTTTTTTGTCTTTTTGTTATTTTATTTATTGACGTATTCAGTTTAGAACAAATATTCTACAACAAAAAAAGGAAAAAAACCTTATTGTTGGTGCCAAATAATCATTAAATTGCACCGTAAGCATCACTTATGATAAAAGAAATTTATATAAATTAAATAAACAAAAATAAATCAATAAATTAAATTCAAATTCTGACTTAAATAATAATAAAAAAATATATAAATAAAAATATAAATAAAAATATAAAATAATAATAATAATACAAAATAAAAAAACATAGAATTAAAGATAAAATAACAAAGAAAATTCAAAAATTATATATACATATGAATAAAAGGAGTTAAAGGTAAAAAGTAAAGATAATAAATAAATAATAAAATATATAAAGATAAAAAATATAAATAAAAATATACAATAAAATAATACTCAAAAATAAAACAAAGAATTAAAGATAAAATAAATAAAGAAAAAAAATATGTAAAGTAGTTAAATAATAATAATAATAATAATAATAATAATAATAATAATAATAATAATGAAATACTATAATAATCAGTGGAGATCGGCGACTCCAGGACTGAAGGTGATTCTAGTGAAGGTTTGTGCAGTTTAAAAACACAGTGGGGCACTTCCTGTATCACCACACGATGACATCACCAGGTGGAACGGAGCGTTCTCAGTCTGAGGGTTCGTGCGTTAAACGTGTGCGAGTGAAACGAAACGCGACGTCAGGGAGGAGGCGGAGCTCACCTGCCCGAGGATCAGCGGCACCACGACCGTCACGAAGAGCTGAGAGAAAATGGAGGAGAAGGGGACGGAGGACGAGGAGCCCAACTGCAGAAGCACAAACAAGACGGAGGTAAATTTAACGTGAGAGGAAAGAGAGGAAAGAGAGGAAAGAGAGCAAAGAGAGGAAAGAAAGGAAAGAGACGAAAGAGACGAAAGAGACGAAAGAGGGGAAAGAGGGGAAAGAGGGGAAAGAGAGGAAAGAGAGGAAAGAGAGGAAAGAGAGGAAAGAGAGGAAAGAGAGGAAAGAGAGGAAAGAGAGGAAAGAGAGGAAAGAGACGAAAGAGAGGAAAGAGAGGAAAGAGAGGAAAGAGAGGAAAGAGAGGAAAGAGAGGAAAGAGAGGAAAGAGAGGAAAGAGAGGAAAGAGAGGAAAGAGAGGAAAGAGAGGAAAGAGAGGAAAGAGAGGAAAGAGAGGAAAGAGAGGAAAGAGAGGAAAGAGAGGAAAGAGAGGAAAGAGACGAAAGAGAGGAAAGAGACGAAAGAGAGGAAAGAGAGGAAAGAGAGGAAAGAGACGAAAGAGAGGAAAGAGAGGAAAGAGAGGAAAGAGAGGAAAGAGAGGAAAGAGACGAAAGAGACGAAAGAGAGGAAAGAGACGAAAGAGAGGAAAGAGACGAAAGAGAGGAAAGAGAGGAAAGAGACGAAAGAGAGGAAAGAGACGAAAGAGACGAAAGAGAGGAAAGAGACGAAAGAGAGGAAAGAGACGAAAGAGAGGAAAGAGACGAAAGAGAGGAAAGAGAGGAAAGAGACGAAAGAGAGGAAAGAGACGAAAGAGAGGAAAGAGAGGAAAGAGACGAAAGAGAGGAAAGAGAGGAAAGAGAGGAAAGAGAGGAAAGAGAGGAAAGAGAGGAAAGAGAGGAAAGAGAGGAAAGAGAGGAAAGAGAGGAAAGAGAGGAAAGAGAGGAAAGAGACGAAAGAGAGGAAAGAGAGGAAAGAGAGGAAAGAGAGCAAAGAGAGGAAAGAGAGGAAAGAGAGGAAAGAGAGGAAAGAGAGGAAAGAGAGGAAAGAGAGGAAAGAGACGAAAGAGAGGAAAGAGAGGAAAGAGACGAAAGAGAGGAAAGAGACGAAAGAGACGAAAGAGAGGAAAGAGAGGAAAGAGAGGAAAGAGAGGAAAGAGAGGAAAGAGAGGAAAGAGAGGAAAGAGAGGAAAGAGACGAAAGAGAGGAAAGAGAGGAAAGAGAGGAAAGAGAGGAAAGAGAGGAAAGAGAGGAAAGAGAGGAAAGAGAGGAAAGAGAGGAGGCGCGAGGATAAAACCAGGACGGATCTTCACTCACGAACAGCAGCAGCAGCAGCGGCGTCACCACGATTCCCTGGAACAGAAACACGCGTCAGACCACAGCGTTCATCTCCATGGAGACGAGCAGAAAAGTTCCACAGTGCAGCTTTAACGTGGTGCGTCTGAGCGAAACGGACTCACCAGGAAACTGCCAAACGCCGAGTTAAAGATGGCGGCGGCCTGGGCAGACGGGAAAGAACGAGTGAGATTTAACCGTGAAGAAGAGGGAGAGAGAAGAGAGGAAAAGAAAAAGAGGAGAAGGAAAGGAGGAAAAGAGGAGAAGAGGAAAAGTGTAAAAGAGGAAAAGTGTAAAAGAGAAAAAAAGGAAAAGTGTAAAAGAGGAAAAGTGTAAAAGAGGAAAAGTGTAAAAGAGAAAAAAAGGAAAAGTGTAAAAGAGGAAAAGTGTAAGAGGAAAAGTGTAAGAGGAAAAGTGTAAGAGGAAAAGTGTAAAAGAGGAAAAAAGGAAAAGTGTAAGAGGAAAAGTGTAAAAGAGGAAAAAAGGAAAAGTGTAAAAGAGGAAAAGTGTAAAAGAGGAAAAAAGGAAAAATGTAAAAGAGGAAAAGTGTAAAAGAGGAAAAGTGTAAAAGAGGAAAAGTGTAAAAGAGGAAAAGTGTAAAAGAGGAAAAAAGGAAAAGTGTAAAAGAGGAAAAGTGTAAAAGAGGAAAAGTGTAAAAGAGGAAAAAAGGAAAAGTGTAAAAGAGGAAAAGTGTAAAAGAGGAAAAGTGTAAAAGAGGAAAAAAGGAAAAATGTAAAAGAGGAAAAGTGTAAGAGGAAAAGTGTAAAAGAGGAAAAGTGTAAAAGAGGAGGAGAGGAAAAGAGGAGGAGAGGAAAGGAGGAGAAGAGCCTCACCTCGTTCCCACCGACGGCTTTGGTCAGAATCACAGCAGACGAGACCGGAGGAGGCATACAGCTCACTGTCTGCAAACTGAGGAGAGGAGGAGAGGAGGAGGGAGGGAGGAGGGAGGGAGGGAGGGAGGAGAGATGGAGGAGAGGAGGAGAGAGGGAGGGAGGGAGGAGAGATGGAGGAGAGGAGGAGAGAGGGAGGAGAGAGGGAGGAGAGAGGGAGGAGAGAGGGAGGAGAGAGGGAGGAGAGAGGGAGGAGAGGAGGAGAGATGGAGGAGGAGAGGAGAGAGGGAGGAGAGGGGGAGGAGAGAAGGAGGAGAGAGGGAGGAGAGGAGGAGAAGAGATGGAGGAGGAGAGGAGGAGGAGAGGGAGAAGGGGAGGAGAAATGGAGGAGAGGAGGAGGAGGAGAGGAGAGAAGGAGGAGAGATGGAGGAGAGATGGAGGAGAGATGGAGGAGAGGAGGAGGAGGAGGAGAGGAGAAGGAGAGATGGAGGAGGAGAGGAGGAGGAGGAGAGGAGAGAGGGAGGAGAGGAGGAGGAGAGATGGAGGAGGAGAGGAGGAGGAGGAGAGGAGAGAGGGAGGAGAGGAGGAGGAGAGATTGAGGAGGAGAAATGGAGGAGGAGAGGAGGAGAGAGGGAGGAGAGGAGGAGGAGGAGGGGAGGAGAGAGGGAGGAGAGGAGGAGGAGAGGAGGAGGAGGAAAGGAGAGGAGAGAGGGAGGAGGAGAGAGGGAGGAGAGGAGAGGAGAGAGGGTGGAGAGAGGGAGGAGAGGAGGAGGAGAGGAGAGAGGGAGAAAGAGAAGAGTAGAAGGGAGAGAGGAAACGAAGGGAGGAGAGGATGAGAAGAGAGGAAAAGAAGGAAGGAGAGAGGGAGAAAAGGAGGGAGAAAAGGAGGGAGAAAAGGAGGGAGAAAAGGAGGGAGAAAAGGAGGGAGAAAAGGAGGGAGAGGGTGTTACCAGAGTTACAGAATGAAAAAGGAGAGAGCAGGAGAGGAGGAAGAGAGGCGTGAGTGCTCCCTCTGGTGGTGAGTTCGTGTATTTCTAATATTTTAGACTCAAACTTGATTTTTCCACAAGAGAAATGATCCGACACAGTTTTACTGAAACACTAAAAACCTTTATTTTTCTCTGTTTTAATGTTGTTTTTTACAGGATTTTATGAAGTTCTGACACTTCGAACCTTTAGTCTCTGTTATTACAAACAAACTGTATCTTTGTGTCTCACCCACGTGTGGATTTGTGCGTTTTGACGGTTTTGAGACGTGCAAAGAGCAGAAATATTTCAGAAATATTTGGTGTGTTTGTTGTTTTTGGAGCTCAGGTTTTACTTACACGTTTGTGCAGCTTGAGAAACACAGAGGCTTTTGAGGAGGACACAGAACTGGGACTTTACACCAAACATGAGAATTCCACACACCTGAAAAGACTGGAGTGTGCAGAGCCTCGGTCACTTTTGGGTCGGTTTTCAAATGCTCAAGAAATAAATAAAGGAAAACAAAATGTGTAGATTTTCTGCTATAGTAAAGGATATTTTTAAAGTGTATATTTTATCATTTCGTATTTGCCCCGTGATAAAAAACATTTTTCTGCATCTAAAGCCCGAGACGTCTTAAAAATGTCATTCGGTGCAGCGGACGAACTGTTAAAACTTTGTTCGATTTAAAATAACTTATATTATTGAAAATGATGAAAACACAAACTGAGACATTAAAAGGTTTTTTTTTTTTCCAAATCTATGGAAGCTCATTTCCGCCAGTAAATAAAAATTAGAGCCTCAAAGAAAGTCATAATTATGGGATTAAAAGTCATAATTATGACTTAAATTTATAACTACAACTTTTAATCTCATAATTATGACTTTCTGGTTCTTCAGATATTCACAGTTTTATTTCGGTCGATGACGTCGTCCAGAACCTCAGAATGTGAAACAGCCTCAAAACAGACAGAAAATTATAGAAAATGTCATTTCTGCTCAGCTGACGGAGACAAACTCCACAAAACTAGAGAAGAGAAACGACCTGAGGCTGAGGAAAAGTCTGTGTTATTATAAAATCTGAATCAAAAGCAAAAGACTAAAGACTGAAACAGACTTTTCCTCAGCCTCAGGTCGTTTCTCTTCTCTAGTTTTGTGGAGTTTGTCTCCGTCAGCTGAGCAGAAATGACGTCCTGTAATTACCACAGAAATAATAATGAATAATTTTAGAAATAAACTCACACAAATGAAACTGTCACAGCACAAAACAGCACAAACCAAATACAAACGTTTTCTATCATTTTCTTCCTGTTTTGAGGCTGTTTCACATTCTGAGGTTCTGGACGACGTCATCGACCAAAATAAAACTGTGAATATCTGAAGAACCAGAATCACAAACTGAACTTTCTGCAGCACAAACGACTGACTCCATTTTGGACGTTTTCGAGCATTTTGAAGCTTCCTGTGGGTCTGACCCCAGTTTGACCTGTAAAAGAATCGTTAATTTTGAAAACGATTGACATAGTTTTTGTGTATGTTTGAGTTTGATGGGGCGACTTCACAAAGGTGAGCATTAGCAGTATTATCAGTATTTTCAGTGTTTTCAGTGTTTTCAGTGTCAGTGTGGTCAGTGTCAGTGTGGTCAGTATTTTTAGTATTTTCAGTGTTTTCAGTGTTTTCAGTATTTTCAGTGTTTTCAGTGTCAGCGTGGTCAGTATTTTTAGTATTTTCAGTGTTTTCAGTGTTTTCAGTATTTTCAGTGTTTTCAGTGTCAGCGTGGTCAGTATTTTTAGTATTTTTAGTATTTTCAGTGTTTTCAGTGTCAGTGTGGTCAGTATTTTTAGTATTTTCAGTGTTTTCAGTGTTTTCAGTATTTTCAGTGTTTTCAGTGTCAGCGTGGTCAGTATTTTCAGTATTTTCAGTGTTTTCAGTGTTTTCAGTGTTTTCAGTGTCAGCGTGGTCAGTATTTTCAGTGTTTTCAGTGTCAGCGTGGTCAGTATTTTCAGTATTTTCAGTATTTTCAGTGTTTTCAGTGTCAGCGTGGTCAGTATTTTTAGTATTTTCAGTGTTTTCAGTGTTTTCAGTATCAGTGTGGTCAGTATTTTCAGTGTTTTCAGTGTCAGCGTGGTCAGTATTTTTAGTATTTTCAGTGTTTTCAGTGTCAGCGTGGTCAGTATTTTTAGTATTTTCAGTGTTTTCAGTGTTTTCAGTATTTTCAGTGTTTTCAGTGTCAGCGTGGTCAGTATTTTTAGTATTTTCAGTGTTTTCAGTGTTTTCAGTATCAGTGTGGTCAGTATTTTCAGTGTTTTCAGTGTCAGCGTGGTCAGTATTTTCAGTATTTTCAGTATTTTCAGTGTTTTCAGTGTTTTCAGTGTCAGCGTGGTCAGTATTTTTAGTATTTTCAGTATTTTCAGTGTTTTCAGTGTCAGCGTGGTCAGTATTTTTAGTATTTTCAGTGTTTTCAGTGTTTTCAGTATCAGTGTGGTCAGTATTTTCAGTGTTTTCAGTGTCAGCGTGGTCAGTATTTTCAGTGTTTTCAGTGTCAGCGTGGTCAGTATTTTCAGTATTTTCAGTGTTTTCAGTGTTTTCAGTGTTTTCAGTGTTTTCAGTGTCAGCGTGGTCAGTATTTTCAGTGTTTTCAGTATTTTCAGTGTTTTCAGTGTCAGCGTGGTCAGTATTTTCAGTATTTTCAGTATTTTCAGTGTTTTCAGTGTCAGCCTGGTCAGTATTTTCAGTATTTTCAGTATTTTCAGTATTTTCAGTGTTTTCAGTGTCAGCGTGGTCAGTATTTTCAGTATTTTCAGTGTTTTCAGTGTCAGCGTGGTCAGTATTTTCAGTGTTTTCAGTGTTTTCAGTGTCAGCGTGGTCAGTATTTTCAGTATTTTCAGTATTTTCAGTGTTTTCAGTGTCAGCGTGGTCAGTATTTTCAGTATTTTCAGTGTTTTCAGTGTTTTCAGTATTTTCAGTATTTTCAGTGTTTTCAGTGTTTTCAGTGTCAGCCTGGTCAGTATTTTTAGTATTTTCAGTATTTTCAGTGTTTTCAGTGTTTTCAGTGTTTTCAGTGTCAGCCTGGTCAGTATTTTCAGTATTTTCAGTATTTTCAGTGTTTTCAGTGTTTTCAGTATCAGCGTGGTCAGTATTTTCAGTATTTTCAGTATTTTCAGTGTTTTCAGTGTCAGCGTGGTCAGTATTTTCAGTATTTTCAGTATTTTCAGTATTTTCAGTATTTTCAGTGTTTTCAGTGTCAGCGTGGTCAGTATTTTTAGTATTTTCAGTGTTTTCAGTGTTTTCAGTATTTTCAGTATTTTCAGTGTTTTCAGTGTCAGCGTGGTCAGTATTTTTAGTATTTTCAGTATTTTCAGTATTTTCAGTGTTTTCAGTGTCAGCGTGGTCAGTATTTTTAGTATTTTCAGTATTTTCAGTGTTTTCAGTGTCAGCGTGGTCAGTATTTTTAGTATTTTCAGTATTTTCAGTATTTTCAGTGTTTTCAGTGTCAGCGTGGTCAGTATTTTTAGTATTTTCAGTATTTTCAGTGTTTTCAGTGTCAGCGTGATCAGTATTTTTAGTATTTTCAGTATTTTCAGTGTTTTCAGTGTCAGCGTGATCAGTATTTTTAGTATTTTCAGTATTTTCAGTGTTTTCAGTGTCAGCGTGGTCAGTATTTTCAGTATTTTCAGTGTTTTCAGTGTTTTCAGTGTCAGCGTGGTCAGTATTTTTAGTATTTTCAGTATTTTCAGTGTTTTCAGTGTTTTCAGTGTTTTCAGTGTCAGCCTGGTCAGTATTTTCAGTATTTTCAGTATTTTCAGTGTTTTCAGTGTCAGCCTGGGCTTCATACCCTTCCAGGAGCCACTGGTCGATGCTGGACAGCGCGAGCAGCCGGAGCAGCAGCCACACAGACACAGGGAAGAAGACTAAAGTGAAGCCCTGGACAAACAGATGCAGCCGGACGTGGAGCAGGGCGCTGGTCAGCTCCTAAACACACACATGCAAACACACACATGCAGAAACACACACATGCACACAGGGTCAAACAGCAGAACGGTCCTTTTTTTGTCCTGGTGTCAGTGTGGTCAGTATTTTCAGTATTTTCAGTGTTTTCAGTATTTTCAGTGTTTTCAGTATCAGCGTGGTCAGTCCTGTGTTTCCTGTGTTTTTGTCCTGGTGACAGAAACACAAAGCCTCACATGGGCCCTTCTAATGTGCCATATTTTTGGGACTATAAGTCGCACCAACCAAAAAATGTGTAATGAAGAAGAAAAAACATATGTGTCGCACTTTTCTGGGGAAATGTATTTTATAAAATCAGACCAAGAACAGACATTTCCTCTTAAAGGTGAGTTACAGAAACACCAACAGACCAGAGCAGAACAGGCTGAACATGTGTCGGGTTTGTTCACGTCACATATGAACAGATCTTCACAAAACTAGAGCAGAAACAACAGAACAGAATAAGTTTACTGAACTCTGCATCTCGCTCCAAATCACTAAATCCACTGAATTCTTCATCCTCGTGTCACTTCTGAGTAACTCCACCAGCTCCAGATAAATTCAGCTTTTAGTCCCGATGAGTTTTTGTTTTCTTCACTTCAGTTCAGGTTCCTCCACTTTTCTCCATCAAACACAAGTTTCTCTCACTCCAAACTTTCTTTCTGCTGCTCGATTGTTCCTCTCTTCCTCCGCTCTTCACACGTTTCCGGTTCTCGCTCAGTATTTACCGTAAGTAATAATGTGTTTGTGCTCATTGGTTTAAGTTTTACACAAACTAAACTCAAAGCCTCGTGGCTCATTTGCAGACAGTGAAAAAACAGAAGCTTCTGTCGACTAAAGGACCAGATTCACTGGACTAAAAAAGTCTCCATGTGGATTTAAGTCAGAAAACAGGAGTGAGGTGCTGCAGGTGGAGACAGAAGTGACAGTGGAGCAGGAGGAGGAGCCTGAGGCGGAGCAGATGCTGGTACAGAGAGCGCCCCCTGTGGCTCAGTGTGAAAATCACCAACATGTGAAATTATATCTGACTGTGGAAACGCGTCGGCTCCTTCGATGCATAAAGGACTTTAATATATTCAGTCGGTGCCTCGGGTTTGGACCTCGCCCATGTTACATTTACGTTTAGATGAACTGAAATATTTCATATATAAGTCGCACCTGAGGATAAGTCGCAGGAAACACCCAAACCATGTAAAAAGTAAGTGTGACTTATAGTCCGAAAAATACGGTAATGTATAATTTCATATATAGAACTGTTCATCAGATTCTGCAGGTTACAAGCTGCAAGTGGAGAAATCTGCAGCTGAAAACGTCAATCGAGCAGCGGGAAGAAGGTCCGGAGTGAGAGAGAAACTCGAGAGGGACGGAAGGAAAGCGGAGGAAACTCGAACAGCAACAAAGAAAACAAAAAAAGCTAAAAATGCTCTAGTTTATCTGAAGAACTGTTCGTATGTGACGTGAACACAGCGACATGTTCAGCCTGTTCTTCTCTGGTCTATTGTTTGTACTGTAAGTCGCCTTTAAGAGGAAATGTCTGTTCTTGGTCTGATTTGATCAAATATTTCCCCCACAAAAATGCGACTTATACATGTTTTCTTCTTCTTCATTCTGCATTTTTTGGCTGGAGCGACTTTTAGTGCGGAAAATACGGTAAATTAATAATAAGAAGGGCCAATTCTGGGCCCCTAAACCCTGGGGCCCGGGCCAACAGAGCCCACTGCCCTGAACATGTACCACAGAAGACAAGAAAACACAGAAAACACTGTTCAGTTTCACCTGCACAGGTGAAATATTATGTAAAAAAAACACACAAAACCTAAAACTAAAATCAAGGAAACTAAATAAATAAATAAACAGATAAACAAATAAATAGATAAATAAATAGATAAATAAATAAATAGATCATTAAAAAGGCTTTTTTGCAGGATAAATGGTGAATGGCTTGAAAGTCAAGATTTATGTCGATATACAGTAGCTCAAAAAAAGGGTTTTGATTTTGTTTGTTTCTTTCTTTTGTTCTTTCTTCGGTAAATCTGTTTGTGTCGCTGTCCAATCAGAACCTCCTCCCCCCAGACGTTAAGGCCCCGTTTACACGTACACGGGTATTTTAAAAACGGAGACATTTCCCTTCATTTGTTCCCATCTTTTACACGCAAACGGAGAATTCGCCTCTGAAAACGAATCTTTCTAAAAGCTCCGGCGATTTCGTTCCGTCCCGAATGACAATAAATGTTGCACCAAAGGACTGAAGCGTGTTCGAGTCAGTCTGTTACTCTGGAGAATATCGTAACGTCGTGAGCCTCGGGGCAGCAGGTTCAGTCTCACCTCGGTTTTCAGGGACAGTCCACTGTTGAAGAAGATGAGGGACACGGCGATGTAGGACACGGTGATCTCGGGCTTCAGAGGACCTGAGGAGGAAACACAGCGTCACCATGACAACCGACCTGCTTCACTTCAGGACCGGAGCTCAGCAGGTCACCATGACAACAGACCTGCTTCACTTCAGGACCGGAGCTCAGCAGGTCACCATGACAACCGACCTGCTTCACTTCAGGACCGGAGCTCAGCAGGTCACCATGACAACAGACCTGCTTCACTTCAGGACCGGAGCTCAGCAGGTCACCATGACAACCGACCTGCTTCACTTCAGGACCGGAGCTCAGCAGGTCACCATGACAACCGTCCTGCTTCACTTCAGGACCGGAGCTCAGCAGGTCACCATGACAACAGACCTGCTTCACTTCAGGACCGGAGCTCAGCAGGTCACCATGACAACAGACCTGCTTCACTTCAGGACCGGAGCTCAGCAGGTCACCATGACAACAGACCCGCTTCACTTCAGGACCGGAGCTCAGCAGGTCACCATGACAACAGACCTGCTTCACTTCAGGACCGGAGCTCAGCAGGTCACCATGACAACAGACCTGCTTCACTTCAGGACCGGAGCTCAGCAGGTCACCATGACAACCGACCTGCTTCACTTCAGGACCGGAGCTCAGCAGGTCACCATGACAACAGACCCGCTTCACTTCAGGACCGGAGCTCAGCAGGTCACCATGACAACAGACCCGCTTCACTTCAGGACCGGAGCTCAGCAGGTCACCATGACAACAGACCCGCTTCACTTCAGGACCGGAGCTCAGCAGGTCACCATGACAACAGACCCGCTTCACTTCAGGACCGGAGCTCAGCAGGTCACCATGACAACCGTCCTGCTTCACTTCAGGACCGGAGCTCAGCAGGTCACCATGACAACAGACCCGCTTCACTTCAGGACCGGAGCTCAGCAGGTCACCATGACAACAGACCTGCTTCACTTCAGGACCGGAGCTCAGCAGGTCACCATGACAACAGACCCGCTTCACTTCAGGACCGGAGCTCAGCAGGTCACCATGACAACAGACCCGCTTCACTTCAGGACCGGAGCTCAGTGTTCAGACAAGAGTCTGGACACGAGGGGCGGGCGGTAAATCCAGTGTCCCACAGTATCAGTTTGATCACTGTCATTATAACACCTGCATCAGGACCTAAAACCACAGGGACTAAACCAGGACTAAACCAGGACTAAACCAGGACTAAACCAGGACTAAACCAGGTCTAAACAACAAACAAATAAACAAACAAACAAACAAACAAACAATCTGCGGCTCCATGACTGAAATGATCCAAATCATTCTCCGGTGAAGGTTTGTGGAGTTTAAAATCACGGTGGAGCACTTCCTTCCTGTATCACCACATGATGACATCACAAGGTGGAACGGCGTGTTTTCAGTTCGAGAAGAGCTCGGTCTAAACGTGCAGGTTTGTGCGTTAAACGTGTGTGAATTAAACAAACAAACAAGCAAAACACAACTCCAGGTCTGTTTGTGGCGAGGAAACGTTAGAACAGAGGAGAAAATAACGCAAATCCAACGTTTTAAATAAAAATATATTTCCTAAAGCCTCAACTGGGTTTGACTAATGCATTTATCGCGTTTTATTAAGTCAAGGCTGTAAAACCAGTAGCAGGTGCCACGCGAATCTAATCTCTGGGATGAGATAAAGGACAGTAACAGCGTCAAACTGCACAATAAAACTCGTAAAACCGGTGCGAGTCCATTGTCAGCGCAGACCTGCCCTCCTAACGTCAACACGACACACAAAGGTTTAACAATTCCGCACAAACAAACACACTTAAGCCATGGTCAAGCACGTGCGCGTTATTTTCCCAAAGCAACGTGTCCTAATGTCCAATTACGCAGCGCGGTTTTACGCACAGAGGACGCACTGTTTTGGCACAGAACTGCAATTCAAACGTTTTACCAGAAAAAAAAAAAAAAAAAAAAACTACGAATACAAGGTTGATTTAGAGCTATTTTAGACTTGGTTTATATAACAGGGTGACCAGATTTTCAAAATTAAAGATGATGTCCCCGGTTTGTGGTGATTGATAATAATAAAAGTGCGAGACGCGTACGTAATTAAAAATAACGGATACGCTCTAATGTGAGTATAGTCACGTTTTCTTTGTGTTTTGGTCGGTTTTAATCAGCTTTTCTGTATTTTACTCAAACAAGTGACAGTTTATGCCTCTGTTTACTCTTACAGGGATCAGGCTGGTCAAAAATAGGGACACCTGAGACGTTTCAAATCCGCTGGAACAAGAGAGACAGGGCTCAAAACTGGGACTGTCCCGGGTAAATTGGGACGTTTGGACACACTAAACAATACACAAAGGTTTAATAAGGTTTCATATAAACAAACAGACTTAAGCCATGTTCAAGGATGTGCCCGTTATTGGTCAACGCAACGTATCCTAATGTCCAATTACGCAGCGCGGTTTTACGCACAGAGGACGCACTGTTTTGGTACAGAACCGGAGAGCTGCTCTGCAATTCTGTCATTTAAAAGTTTTACCATTAAAAACTACAAATATTAGGTTAATTTAGAGCTATTTTCGACGCGTTTTCATGGCTTTCCTACAGCGATCGCTCCAAATTCACGTCAACAAGTGTCAACAAGTCACAGCTCGTGTTAAGTTCGTCTCTCTGGACATGTTAAAAGTGTCACTTTTTGGCACGTAAATAAAAAAACTCCACTTTATCCTGTCAGAGTGGAACCTCCAGACGAATCCCGGGGCTCTCACCTCCTTTGACGCCGAAACTGGGATGCACTTTGGCGGATAAGATGACGAGCACGATCCCGATGATGAACCACTCCTTGCGGACCGTGGCGATGAGGCCCATGGTTCCCCGGGCCCTGCCGCCTCTCCGCGCCCACCTCCCGTGTCTCTGCGCCGGGCTCCGCGCCTCCGGCTCCCTCGGTGCGTGGGGAGGAGGTCCGGTCCCCGCGGAAGTGGAAACGCTCCAGAAACACGACACAGGGGCGCGCACTTCCGGACACGTGGGCAACGCCGAGGCCGTAATGACCGGAGAAGACGCGCAGCGCGACGCACGACATTACGGTAAAATAAACAGGAAAATAAAATGCTCTAAGCACACAAAACTGAGACTAAACCAGGACTAAACTGAGACTAAACCAGGACTAAACTGAGACTAAACCAGGATTAAACTGAGACTAAACCAGGCCTAAACCGGGACTAAACTGAGACTAAACCAGAACTACATCAGATCTAAACCAGGTCTAAGCCAGGACTAAACTGAGACTAAACCAGGACTAAACTGAGACTAAACCAGGTCTAAACCAGGACTAAGCCAGGACTAAACCAGGACTACTTCAGGTCTAAACCAGGACTAAACTGAGACTAAACCAGAACTACATCAGGTCTAAACCAGGTTTAAGCCAGGACTACTTCAGGTCTAAACCAGGTCTAAACCAGGACTAAACTGAGACTAAAACGGGACTAAACTGAGACTAAACCAGGACTACATCAGGTCTAAACCAGACCTAAACCAGGACTAAACTGAGACTAAAACGGGACTAAACTGAGACTAAAACGGGACTACACCAGGACTAAACCAATACTAACCTAGGACTAAACCAAGACTAAATCAGGACTAAACCAGGACTACATCAGGACTGAAGCAGGACTAAACTGAGACTAAACCAGGACTAAACCAGGACTACATCAGGACTGAACCAGGACTAAACTGAGACTAAACCAGGACTAAACCAGGACTACATCAGGACTGAACCAGGATTAAACTGAGACTAAACCAGGACTAAACCAGGACTAAACTGAGACTAAACCAGGACTAAACCAGGACTACATCAGGACTGAACCAGGACTAAACTGAGACTAAACCAGGACTAAACCAGGACTAAACCAGGACTACATCAGGACAGCAAAGAGAGAGTGTCCATCAAATCTAGTTTGTACAAATCCTGTACAAGACGTGTAACACCAAAGAATTAGCACAGAGGGGTGTGAAAAGCTTCTTTCTTCGTGCCATATTTATGAACTGCTTCAAAAAATAACTTCTGATACTCACTGCAAGTTTAGCAAGAAATTTCTAGAAAACATCCCCTGGCAGAACTGATGATTTCTTGGTCCAGAAGCTGCACATGGGACGTACCTGGATATTCAACATGATAATGACCCAAACACAGAGTGGAGCTGTGGCTCCAGCAGAATAAAGTGAAGGTTCTGGAGTGTTCGTCTCTTCTGACCTCAGTATCACTGAGCCTCTGGGCAGATTCAAGCTGCAGTTCAGACAAGAGCCCAAGAATTTACAGGAACTGGAGCCTTTTGCCCAGAAGAATGAGCAGCTTTACCACCAGAGAAAATAACACATCCACAACTATCACAAAAGACTCCAGCTTCACTGGGTCATTAGTGGAGTTTCTGTGTCAAACTACAAAAAGGGGTTTCTGCATGTGCGTATACAAACTCAATGTGGCGTATAATGACCGCCTAAGGATTTTATTGAAAAGGCCGAGATGGGAAAGTGCAAGTCTCCTGTTTGTGTCGGCAGGGATCAGAACTTTTCAGGCAAATCTGCGCTGTTTAATGCACAGATTCATTCGTCGCCTTAACGACTGTGAGAACAGTTTTATCATGAGCCTAACAAATGGCAAACTCAGCACCAGAGGCACCAGTCAGATCTGTGGAGGCACCGGGGCTGCAGGTCGTTGTGATTATTGTGTTTTTTGGAGTGTGCGTTTGTTCATTGTGTCTTTTTAAACTCTGGACCAAGAGTCTGTAATAAAGTTTGATGATGATTATGATTCAAAAAGAGGAAACACCGTTGTCATAGAACCAACGTAAGAGCTAAAAAGAACAAAACAACGGAAATTACTATACACCATATTACTACGAGCTCATTACATGGTTCTCAATATTTTAACATTCAGTACAAATTAGAATTGGCTCAAATATTTACATTATCGGCTGCTGCTGTCTTTACTATCTATCTTTGGGTTTTATATAACTTTTCACTGTTTTTATTCTCTACCGTTAACCGTCCTTTTTTTAATCGTCCTTTTTTTCGTCCTTGTAAAATTAAAGAAAAAAAGAAATTGTTCTACAGTTCTCAGAACATACAAATGCCAAAATAAGATATTTAATCAACCTAATCATTCTAGGCAGAAACTACATTCATAAATCAAAGTGGTTACAGAAGATTCCAAGAATTCCTGAATTCCTCATCGAATTACAATTTTACGTCAGACAACTAATGGAGAGCAAAAACCAAAAAGCACTAAAAGCATTAAATATATATCATTATTATAAACTGTATGATATGTGAAATAAATAATAAAAGCCCCGAGCCTTTTTGTCTTGTGTGGTTGTTTTGTTTTCGTCTTTTCCGTTTCTTTTTTCTATTTACTTTTGTTGTATTCTGTATGAGTTTGATTTGCACTTTGTATTAATTGTAAAACATGAATAAAAAAAAACCCAAAACTTTTCGTCCTTTCAGTATATCGAGCTTCCTTCACTTCCGCTAATACCGGAAGTCACCAAAATAAAAGCGCAACCTTACTATTAAAGACCATGGACCGTATGTGAATCATAGAACTATAATAAAATTATTATATATCCATGATGTGAATGTATATAAGAGCTAGTCTGACCTTTACACAACGTAAGAGGTAGAAAGAACAAAATAACGGAAATTACTATACACATATTACTACGAGCTCATTACATTGTTATCAATATTTTAACACACATTCAGTACAAATTAGAATCGGCTCAAATATACATTAACAAATAAAACAAACCTTGTTCCTCTGTCGGCTGCTGCTGTCTTTACTATCTATCTTTGGGTTTTATATAACTTTTCACTGTTGTTTTTATTCTCTACCGTTAACGTCTGTCTTTACTTTTCAGTTTTTTATGATAGTTCTATGATATCGAGCTAACGTTTCTTCCTTCACTTCCGCTAATACCGGAAGTTATCAAAATAAAAGCGCAACCTTACTATTAAAGACCATGGACCGTATGTGAATGTCTACAGTCGTGGTCAAACGTTTTGAGAAAGACACAAATATTACATTTTCTCAGGATCTGCTGCTTCAGGGTTTTTGGGTGTTTTCTCACATGTTTTTATGGTTTACTGAAATATAATTACAAGCATTTCATAAGTATCAAAAGCTTTTA
Organism: Odontamblyopus rebecca; assembly: GCA_030686955.1. Lineage (NCBI taxonomy): Eukaryota > Metazoa > Chordata > Actinopteri > Gobiiformes > Gobiidae > Odontamblyopus > Odontamblyopus rebecca. The sequence goes on from CM060672.1 coordinate 2,158,175, forward strand.
CTGACAATTACACTGAGTTCATGCAACAAGTTGATATTTGCAGTATTGACCTTCTTCTTCAAGACCTCTGCACTTCTCCCTGGCATCAACTTCTGGAGCAAATCCTGACTGACGGCTCCATTCTGGCAGAATCAAAGCTTTGAGTTTGTCAGAATTTGTGTTTTTTTTTTTTTTTTTGTCCACCGCCTCTTGAGGATTGACCTCAAGTTCTCAGTGGGATTAAGATCTGGGGAGTTTGGACCTAAAATCTTTATGTTTTGTTCCTTGAGCCGTTTAGTTATTCCGTTTGCTTCACGTGAAGGTCCATCCTGCTGGAAAAGGCTTCGTTCATCACCAAACTGCTCTGGACGGTTGGGGGAAGCTGCTCTCAGACGTTCTGGTACCAACATTAATATTTGTGTCATTCTCAAAACTTTTGGCCACAACTGAACAAGAGCTGGTTTGACCTTTACAGTGGGTGAAGTGTTTTGCCGAAGGACACAACAACAGCTTTCATGACTGGCGCCCCCCTGTGGCTCCTGGAGGCCCCCATCTCATCTCCGTATATATATATATATATATATAGTTAGTTAGTTAGTGCTCTGCATCAGTGTGAGTGAAGTGTCTCTTCTGTCTTCAGAACAGTCACATAACGGGTGAAATAATGAGCTGTGACCTGAGCTGGTCCAGGATCTGCAGTGAGTCTGTGTTTGTCGCCCCAACTCCTGCTGCACCCGGGGCCTCGCGCTGGGACCGTCGGGCCGTGTCGTGCTCAGGCGCGGTTGTCTGGAGTTATGTGTTCACACCTGTCGGGCTGTGGTCAGGGCTGTTTGTGGGTCGCGGGGGAGCTGTGGTTTTGTTGGGGAGGGTGGGTCCAGGGGGTGTGTGTTGGGGCAGGTGTGGGTCCAGGGGGTGTGTGTTGGGGCAGGTGTGGGTCCAGGGGGTGTGTGTTGGTGTTGGGGCGGGTGTGGGTCCAGGGTGTGTGTGGTGGGGCAGGTGTGGGTCCAGGGGGTGTGTGTTGGTGTTGGGGCGGGTGTGGGTCCAGGGTGTGTGTGGTGGGGCGGGTGTGGGTCCAGGGGGTGTGTGGTGGGGCAGGTGTGGGTCCAGGGGGTGTGTGTTGGTGTTGGGGCGGGTGTGGGTCCAGGGTGTGTGTGGTGGGGCAGGTGTGGGTCCTGGGGGTGTGTGTTGGTGTTGGGGCGGGTGTGGGTCCAGGGGGTGTGTGGTGGGGCAGGTGTGGGTCCAGGGGGTGTGTGTTGGTGTTGGGCCGGGTGTGGGTCCAGGGGGTGTGTGGTGGGGCAGGCGTGGGTCCATGTGGTGTGTGGTGGGGCAGGCGTGGGTCCAGGGGGTGTGTGGTGGGGCGGGTGTGGGTCCAGGGGGTGTGTGGTGGGGTGGGGGTGGGTTCAGGGGTGTGTGGTGGGGTGGGGGTGGGTCCAGGGGTGTGTGGTGGGGCAGGGGTGGGTCCAGGGGTGTGTGTTGGGGCGGGTGTGGGTCCAGGGGGTGTGTGGTGGGGCAGGTGTGGGTTCAGGGGGTGTGTGTTGGTGCGGGGGTGGGTCCAGGGGGTGTGTGGTGGGGTGGGGGTGGGTTCAGGGGTGTGTGTTGGTGCGGGGGTGGGTCCAGGGGTGTGTGGTGGGGCGGGGTGGGTCCAGGGGTGTGTGGTGGGGCGGGGGTGGGTTCAGGGGGTGTGTGTTGGTGCGGGTGTGGGTCCAGGGGGTGTGTGGTGGGGCAGGTGTGGTTTCAGGGGGTGTGAGGTGGTGCGGGGGTGGGTCCAGGGTGAGTGTGGTGTGGTGGGGGGGGGTAAAGGGGGTGTGTGTTGGTGCGGGGGTGGGTCAAGGGGTGTGTGGTGGGGCAGGTGTGGGTTCAGGGGGTGTGTGTTGGTGCGGGGGTGGTTCCAGGGGGTGTGTGGTGGGGCAGGTGTGGGTTCAGGGGGTGTGTGTTGGTGCGGGGGTGGGTCCAGGGGGTGTGTGGTGGGGTGGGGGTGGGTTCAGGGGGTGTGTGTTGGTGCGGGGGTGGGTCCAGGGGGTGTGTGGTGGGGTGGGGGTGGGTCCAGGGGGTGTGTGGTGGGGCAGGTGTGGGTCCAGGGGGTGTGTGGTGGGGCAGGTGTGGGTCCAGGGGGTGTGTGGTGGGGCGGGTGTCGTGGGGGAGAGGAGTCGCTGTCCGTGGTCCTTGTCGCGGATTCTCCGTGTGTTTTCCTCGGGGGAATCGGTGCAGATGAGCTGAGCTTTGGTCCACCTCCTCCAAACGGGACGTCTCAGTTTGTACAAATTGTTTTCCTTCCTGTTTACAACCGGATCCTGTAGTTTTTCTCACGTTACAGCCTCTAAATGAGGCTTTTCTATGGGGTGTGATGGGTTAAGCGGGGGTCGGGCCCCGCACTCTGTATTTCGCACTCTGCTCCTGGTGTTCCCGGTGTCTCCATCCAAGTCCTGCCCGGGCCTGCAGAGCCTCTGCGCTCTGACAAACCCGTGTGACCTCACAGACTCGAGCGTGTAGCACCACCTCTGACCGTGTCCTCATTCGCACTCTGCTGTCACCATGTTCGTGTCTGTGCTCCTGTGGCTCTGTCTCTGCGTCCTCTGGATTCTGTTCAAGTCTCAGCGGCCCAAAAACTTCCCTCCGGGACCCTTCGCTTTGCCATTTTTGGGGAACGCGCTGAACTTAAGCAGTAACAACCCTCTGAAGTACTTTGAGTCGGTAGGTGAACCTCACTGCGCCCGAATAAGTCAGCGAAAGTTTTAATGCACTAAGTGTCACAGCAGCGTCTGCAGGACTGAACCTGGTCTTATAACTTAAGGAGAAACAATATAGACCTGAACTCATGCGGAGAGAAGTCGACGGCTCCACTGGGCTGAATCTCATGGAGTAAATGTGACGCAGTGAATACGGTATTTTCTCTTACAACATAAAAGAATTAACACAGAGGCGTTGAGACCATTTGAACTTAAGTAAGAACACTGTTGGCTGGATTTGAGATTTTTTAACAAGCAGAACGCAGAGAGTGAAAGTTAATGAAGCGTTTTCTGATAGACTGTAGTTCTACTGGGTCACCACAAGGGTGCGTGCTCCTTTGCTTTTATCCTGTATAACATGTGTCAGAGCACTTTTAAAAATCCCTTTGTCTTGAAATATACTGATGTTATTGTGATGAAAAAGCTCCTGGTCCTGTTGTTGCGCAGTTTGTTCAGTGAAGAGTCCAACCTGAACCTGAACACGACAAAACAAAGACATGACCACTGACTTTAGAAAGAAAACGGACACACCAGAGGCCACCACGATCCGGGGAGAAGATGCAGATGCAAGAAGCAGAGCTGCAAATATCTGGGAGCTGTAACTGAGCTCACTCAGTTTGGAGGAACATTCTGAAGCTGTGTAGGAAACCAGCGCCTCTTTGGCCTCAGAAAACTGTCCAATTTTAACAGAGACGAGACAATGATTACTCCCTTTCATAGATCTTTGACAGAATCAGTTTTATCTTTTACTTTGGTGGCAGGTCTGGCACTGACACACAGGGATAAACTCAGTCAGATCATGAAATGGTACAAATAAAGTCAACTGAACTTACTTGATGTTATCCTGTTATTTACAAGAGTGTGTGGCTGAAATCCTCCACAAACGTCGACCAGGATGCACCTCTGCTCACACGTTTTCTTTCTTAACTTAATTACACTTTATCAGCTGTTGCCTTAGTTCAATATTCAATGCGATAAAAGCTCATTTCACTGTCAACACGTCGGCTGAAAATAGCAGTCAGGAAATCCGCAGTTCTTTTGGCACAGCCGCTGTACGAGCTTCTGGGTGACATAAACACTGAAACCAGTGTTAAACGAGGGCAGCAGAGAATGTACCTGTTGAGAAAACTGAACTCTTTTAATGTAAACAAAACTATTCTCAACAACTTTTCTTGTTCTTTTATTGAAAGTCTGCTCACTTTCTCCTTCATTTGCTGGTTCCAGTCCCTGTCCTTGAAGGATAAAAACAAACTGCAGAACATTGTTAAAACTTGCTCAAAAATCATAGGGGTCAAACTGCTGCATTCTCTGTGGGAGGAGCGAGTGCTGAGCAAAGCCAAGTGTCTCCTGGCTCCGCCCCTCCATCCTCTGACTCCTGACTTTATCCTGATGCCTTCAGGACGTCGTTTTTATGCTCCGGTACGGAAGACTAACCGCTTCTCCAATTCTTTTGTGCCTTCAGCTATTAAACTGCTAAATTCTGAGGGTTGTGTTTTTTGAGGTTTTTGCACTGTCATATGTATATTGTTTTTATATTGTTCTTGAGTTCCACTTGTGTCTGTAATGGTCTGACACACTGTGTGTTTGTGCATGTGAGAACTGCTCTGTGAAAGCTGCAAACGAATCGCCCTCTGGGATCAATAAAGTTTTCTGATTCTGATTCTGCAGGCCGTTAGTACTTGTAAGTGCTTATTGATGAGATTCTCCACATTTGTGTGTTTTCCTGCTTGTTTCCAGTTGAGGAGGACTTATGGGAACATCTACAGCCTGTACTTGGGGTCCAGAGCTGCTGTGGTGCTGAGTGGGACCAAGGCTCTGAAGGAGGCTCTGGTTAACAAGGCCGTGGACTTTGCTGGACGTCCTCAGGACATGTACATCAACGCCATTGTAGAACATAAAGGTTCGGGTTTATATTATCTTCAAGTGTAACTCCAGCACATCTGAAGCTAAAGTCCGTTTCTAGAGGAGGTGAATTCTGTCAGGAGCCAAAAAACGGCACAGATCAGTGTTTCCTCGGTGGAGATCTCACTGTGGCAGTGAGTCTGTCAAGGCAACAAACTAGTGTAGTGATGGGGGCAAGTTCTGAACTAGTGTAGTGATGGGGGCAAGTTCTGAACTAGTGTAGTGATGGGGGCAAGTTCTGAACTTCCACATAAAAACACCAATTTGCTTCACACTGAAGAAGCTTAACTCCACTTTAGTTTAGTTTAGTTTAGTCTTTATTTGAAGGGACAATGTACAGATACATTAAGTTTAAAAAAAAAAAACAGAGATGTTCTGCACCAGATTATAGCTCGTTTCCGTCTGCAGTCCCTAATTTACAGGAGTAAATAACACATAATTTAAGCTAAACAATAAGAGCAGTGTTTCATAGCCCCAGTCTGACACAAACACTCTCACAAACACAGCATCTCATACTTTAGCATTAGATTCAGTTTTTAACACATTCGCACTCGCTGCTGTCCATTATACAACATTTCAGTCCTGTTTCATTCAGCAGTAAAAGGTTAAGAATCTTACACATACTAAAGTTACAGTTTTACATCAACAATTATATATTTACAGTAATATTTCCACAGAATGTAATGAAACATCAGGAGGTGCTTTGTTCAGTGTTCACATGCCTGACTGCTCCACAGCCACTGTTTCACTTCTACTGGAAATGTTGAAGAGTTTGTTAGATTTTTTAATTCAGTTGGAAGATTATTCCACTCTTTTATTGCGTTATAAGAAAATGCTGATTGTGCAAATGAGGTTTTTGGTTTTGGTATAAAACACTGGCCCCTGCTGGAGGTCCGTGTGGCTCTGGAGGTCACTGTTGATGTGAGTTGTACAAAGTGCTTAAGAGGTGCCGGTGCAGTGTTATTCAGAATTCTGTAAACCATTTTGACTGACGCTAATCTTTGTATCTTCCCAAAGTTCAGTAGTTTATATTTGTGTAAGACACGGCAGTGGTGGTACTGTCGTGGCTTCTTGTCCAGAGTTTTTATGGCTTGTGTAATATTCTAGTGGCCTCAGGACAGTTTTGCCTGAGACCAACATGTTATACAGGAATAAAAACTTGACATAATCATTGCATTAAAAAACGTCTGAGATGCTGCTGTTGTTAATGAGTTTCTGACAGTCTTAAAGGTTTTTATATTGTATTTGAGACTGTGGCACATTTGCTTCATATGTTTTTTAAACTTTAACCCATCTGACAACAGCCACGAGTCTAACAAACCAAACGCTCTGCCTGGTTCACTCATTAGTGTCTGGAAACGTTAGAAAACATCTTCATAAGCACCTCACACTTCCCTCTGCTGATTTCCCACTGCACAAAAGCCCAAAAGACTCGATCACTGATGTCGTTTCTGATCCCATTTATTTACCAGTGAATTAGATTTTTTGCAAAACGCTGAAAATATATTCCCGAACCATTTTCTTTCAACAACTTTCAGTTTCTCTTCTTCTTTTCCGTCAGTAGTCGATCTTCACGTGTTGCTTCTTTGGGCTCGAGCCTCTCGCCGCTGCTGGAGTCGACAATCGAGTCTTTTGGGCAAGAACATTTTCAAATCAATCCTGAACTCCACAGGAAGCCGGTGCAGGGAGGAGCAGACGGGCCTAATGCGCCTTCGCCCATTTGCTCCTGTTCAAAATGTTGGAGCTGCGTTTTGTACCAGCTGCAGTCGCTTAAGAGCAAAACCAAAAGACTCGACTGTCGACTCCAGACGCAACAAGTGAAAAACGAAGAAGCGAGAAGAAGAAGAGAAACTGAAAGTGTTGAAAGAAAATGGCTCAGGAATGTATTTTTAGCATTTTTTTCCAAAAATCTAATTCACTGGTAAATAAATGGGATTAGAAACGACATCGGTGATCGAGTCTTTTGGTCTTTGGCCTGTGCAGTGGGAAATCAGCAGAGGGAAGTGTGAGGTGATTATAAAGATGTTTTCTAACATTTCCAGACACTGAGTGAACCAGGCAGAGCGTTTGGTTTGTTAGACTCGTGGCTGTTGTCAGATGGGTTAAAGTGGAGTTAAGCTTCTTCAGTCTGAAGCAAATTGATGTTTTACGTGGAAGATCAGAACTTGCCCCCATCACTACACTAGTTCAGAACTTGCCCCATCACTGCACTAGTTCAGAACTTGCCCCCATCACTACACTAGTTCAGAACTTGCCCCCATCACTACACTAGTTCAGAACTTGCCCCCATCACTGCACTAGTTCAGAACTTGCCCCCATCACTACACTAGTTCAGAACTTGCCCCCATCACTGCACTAGTTCAGAACTTGCCCCCATCACTACACTAGTTCAGAACTTGCCCCCATCACTGCACTAGTTCAGAACTTGCCCCATCACTACACTAGTTCAGAACTTGCCCCCATCACTACACTAGTTCAGAACTTGCCCCCATCACTGCACTAGTTCAGAACTTGCCCCCATCACTACACTAGTTTGTTGCCTTGACAGACTCACTGCCACAGTGAGATCTCCACCGAGGAAACACTGATCTGTGCCGTTTTTTGACAGAATTCACCTCCTCGAGCAGCGACTTCAGCTTCAGACGGGACAGAGTTCACAACATAACAAACAAAACATATCAATATAAAATAAAAGTGAGTAAAAGATCAAACTCAGTGCTGTTAGAATATAGCAGCAGTGAGCCTCTGTAGAGCTGTTTTCTGTATCTGATCATCATTGCACTGTCGATGTCCAGCCTGTGTGTCTCGGTAGAAAACCAAATTGTTGATCAAATGTGACCTGTTCTCCAGTTTATAAATTAAACTCTAAACCTGTGAGACGTGTTCATTCACTCATCTCCGTTTTCATGTTGTGCATCGTTTCTGTCGAGTCCTGTGGAGCGAAGTTACTTAGATTTAAGTACTTCCTCCTCTCCTCTGACCCCCGACTTTAATAATGTGCCACTGGTGCAGGTTTAGTTCTCACAGATTATGGTCAAAATTGGAAGGAGCATCGTCGCTTTGCCTTGAAGACCATGAGGAACTTTGGTTTGGGCAAACAGTCGATGGAGCAGAGGATTCTGGGAGAACTACAGCACACCATCACTAAACTGGAGAAGAACACAGGTGAGGGTTTGGACTCAAGACTCTGTGACCAGAGGTACTTTATATAAACTTTATATAAACACTGTAAACACTGTAAAGTTAGTGATTCCTTTATTATTCCATCTCTCTCACTGCTGTCAGATTTTACAGACAAAGGGAAGCCCTGTTCCATTATTTGAATCTTTCTTCTTTCTTTTTTTGACATGTGTCTCAGTTCTGTTCAGATGTTTCTCTTCTGTCCTGTAGGTAAAAGTCTGAGTCCTCAGTTCTGCTCAGATGTTTCTCTTCTGTCCTGTAGGTAAAAGTCTGAGTCCTCAGTTCTGCTCAGATGTTTCTCTTCTGTCCTGTAGGTAAAAGTCTGAGTGCTCAGTTCTGCTCAGATGTTTCTCTTCTGTCCTGTAGGTAAAAGTCTGAGTGCTCAGTTCTGCTCAGATGTTTCTCTTCTGTCCTGTAGGTAAAAGTCTGAGTGCTCAGTTCTGCTCAGATGTTTCTCTTCTGTCCTGTAGGTAAAAGTCTGAGTCCTCAGTTCTGCTCAGATGTTTCTCTTCTGTCCTGTAGGTAAAAGTCTGAGTGCTCAGTTCTGCTCAGATGTTTCTCTTCTGTCCTGTAGGTAAAAGTCTGAGTGCTCAGTTCTGCTCAGATGTTTCTCTTCTGTCCTGTAGGTAAAAGTCTGAGTGCTCAGTTCTGCTCAGATGTTTCTCTTCTGTCCTGTAGGTAAAGGTCTGAGTCCTCAGTTCTGCTCAGATGTTTCTCTTCTGTCCTGTAGGTAAAAGTCTGAGTGCTCAGTTCTGCTCAGATGTTTCTCTTCTGTCCTGTAGGTAAAAGTCTGAGTGCTCAGTTCTGTTCAGATGTTTCTCTTCTGTCCTGTAGGTAAAAGTCTGAGTCCTCAGTTCTGTTCAGATGTTTCTCTTCTGTCCTGTAGGTAAAAGTCTGAGTCCTCAGTTCTGTTCAGATGTTTGACTTCTGTAGTGTAGGTAAATGTCTGGGTCCTCAGTTCTGTTCAGATGTTTCTCTTCTGTCCTGTAGGTAAAAGTCTGAGTGCTCAGTTCTGCTCAGATGTTTCTCTTCTGTCCTGTAGGTAAAAGTCTGAGTGCTCAGTTCTGTTCAGATGTTTCTCTTCTGTCCTGTAGGTAAAAGTCTGAGTGCTCAGTTCTGCTCAGATGTTTCTCTTCTGTCCTGTAGGTAAAAGTCTGAGTCCTCAGTTCTGCTCAGATGTTTCTCTTCTGTCCTGTAGGTAAAAGTCTGAGTCCTCAGTTCTGCTCAGATGTTTCTCTTCTGTCCTGTAGGTAAAAGTCTGAGTCCTCAGTTCTGCTCAGATGTTTCTCTTCTGTCCTGTAGGTAAAAGTCTAAGTCCTCAGTTCTGCTCAGATGTTTCTCTTCTGTCCTGTAGGTAAAAGTCTGAGTGCTCAGTTCTGCTCAGATGTTTCTCTTCTGTCCTGTAGGTAAAAGTCTGAGTGCTCAGTTCTGCTCAGATGTTTCTCTTCTGTCCTGTAGGTAAAAGTCTAAGTCCTCAGTTCTGCTCAGATGTTTCTCTTCTGTCCTGTAGGTAAAAGTCTGAGTCCTCAGTTCTGCTCAGATGTTTCTCTTCTGTCCTGTAGGTAAAAGTCTGAGTGCTCAGTTCTGCTCAGATGTTTCTCTTCTGTCCTGTAGGTAAAAGTCTGAGTGCTCAGTTCTGCTCAGATGTTTCTCTTCTGTCCTGTAGGTAAAAGTCTGAGTGCTCAGTTCTGCTCAGATGTTTCTCTTCTGTCCTGTAGGTAAAAGTCTGAGTGCTCAGTTCTGCTCAGATGTTTCTCTTCTGTCCTGTAGGTAAAAGTCTTAGTCCTCAGTTCTGCTCAGATGTTTCTCTTCTGTCCTGTAGGTAAAAGTCTGAGTGCTCAGTTCTGCTCAGATGTTTCTCTTCTGTCCTGTAGGTAAAAGTCTGAGTGCTCAGTTCTGCTCAGATGTTTCTCTTCTGTCCTGTAGGTAAAAGTCTGAGTGCTCAGTTCTGCTCAGATGTTTCACTTCTGTCCTGTAGGTAAAGGTCTGAGTCCTCAGTTCTGCTCAGATGTTTCTCTTCTGTCCTGTAGGTAAAAGTCTGAGTGCTCAGTTCTGATCAGATGTTTCTCTTCTGTCCTGTAGGTAAAAGTCTGAGTCCTCAGTTCTGCTCAGATGTTTCTCTTCTGTCCTGTAGGTAAAAGTCTGAGTCCCTCAGTTCTGCTCAGATGTTTCTCTTCTGTCCTGTAGGTAAAAGTCTGAGTGCTCAGTTCTGCTCAGATGTTTCACTTCTGTCCTGTAGGTAAAGGTCTGAGTCCTCAGTTCTGCTCAGATGTCTCACTTCTGTCCTGTAGTTAAAAGTCTGAGTGCTCAGTTCTGCTCAGATGTTTCTCTTCTGTCCTGTAGGTAAAAGTCTGAGTGCTCAGTTCTGTTCAGATGTTTCTCTTCTGTCCTGTAGGTAAAAGTCTGAGTGCTCAGTTCTGCTCAGATGTTTCTCTTCTGTCCTGTGGGTAAAAGTCTGAGTCCTCAGTTCTGCTCAGATGTTTCTCTTCTGTCCTGTAGGTAAAAGTCTGAGTCCTCAGTTCTGCTCAGATGTTTCTCTTCTGTCCTGTAGGTAAAAGTCTGAGTCCTCAGTTCTGCTCAGATGTTTCTCTTCTGTCCTGTAGGTAAAAGTCTAAGTCCTCAGTTCTGCTCAGATGTTTCTCTTCTGTCCTGTAGGTAAAAGTCTGAGTGCTCAGTTCTGCTCAGATGTTTCTCTTCTGTCCTGTAGGTAAAAGTCTGAGTGCTCAGTTCTGCTCAGATGTTTCTCTTCTGTCCTGTAGGTAAAAGTCTAAGTCCTCAGTTCTGCTCAGATGTTTCTCTTCTGTCCTGTAGGTAAAAGTCTGAGTGCTCAGTTCTGCTCAGATGTTTCTCTTCTGTCCTGTAGGTAAAAGTCTAAGTCCTCAGTTCTGCTCAGATGTTTCTCTTCTTCTGTCCTGTAGGTAAAAGTCTGAGTGCTCAGTTCTGTTCAGATGTTTCTCTTCTGTCCTGTAGGTAAAAGTCTGAGTGCTCAGTTCTGCTCAGATGTTTCTCTTCTGTCCTGTAGGTAAAGTCTAAGTGCTCAGTTCTGCTCAGATGTTTCTCTTCTGTCCTGTAGGTAAAAGTCTAAGTCCTCAGTTCTGCTCAGATGTTTCTCTTCTGTCCTGTAGGTAAAGTCTGAGTGCTCAGTTCTGCTCAGATGTTTCTCTTCTGTCCTGTAGGTAAAAGTCTGAGTCCTCAGTTCTGCTCAGATGTTTCTCTTCTGTCCTGTAGGTAAATGTCTGAGTGCTCAGTTCTGCTCAGATGTTTCTCTTCTGTCCTGTAGGTAAAGTCTGAGTGCTCAGTTCTGCTCAGATGTTTCTCTTCTGTCCTGTAGGTAAGTCTGAGTCCTCAGTTCTGCTCAGATGTTTCTCTTCTGTCCTGTAGGTAAAAGTCTGAGTGTTCAGTTCTGCTCAGATGTTTCTCTTCTGTCCTGTAGGTAAAAGTCTAAGTGCTCAGTTCTGCTCAGATGTTTCTCTTCTGTCCTGTAGGTAAAAGTCTGAGTCCTCAGTTCTGCTCAGATGTTTCTCTTCTGTCCTGTAGGTAAAAGTCTAAGTGCTCAGTTCTGTTCAGATGTTTCTCTTCTGTCCTGTAGGTAAAAGTCTGAGTCCTCAGTTCTGTTCAGATGTTTCTCTTCTGTCCTGTAGGTAAAAGTCTAAGTGCTCAGTTCTGCTCAGATGTTTCTCTTCTGTCCTGTAGGTAAAAGTCTAAGTGCTCAGTTCTGCTCAGATGTTTCTCTTCTGTCCTGTAGGTAAAAGTCTGAGTGCTCAGTCCTGCTCAGATGTTTCTCTTCTGTCCTGTAGGTAAAAGTCTGAGTGCTCAGTTCTGCTCAGATGTTTCTCTTCTGTCCTGTAGGTAAAAGTCTGAGTGCTCAGTTCTGCTCAGATGTTTCTCTTCTGTCCTGTAGGTAAAAGTCTGAGTGCTCAGTTCTGCTCAGATGTTTCTCTTCTGTCCTGTAGGTAAAAGTCTAAGTCCTCAGTTCTGCTCAGATGTTTCTCTTCTGTCCTGTAGGTAGAATTCTGAGTCCTCAGTTCTGCTCAGATGTTTCTCTTCTGTCCTGTAGGTAAAAGTCTGAGTCCTCAGTTCTGCTCAGATGTTTCTCTTCTGTCCTGTAGGTAAAAGTCTGAGTGCTCAGTTCTGCTCAGATGTTTCTCTTCTGTCCTGTAGGTAAAAGTCTAAGTCCTCAGTTCTGCTCAGATGTTTCTCTTCTGTCCTGTAGGTAAAATTCTGAGTCCTCAGTTCTGCTCAGATGTTTCTCTTCTGTCCTGTAGGTAAAAGTCTGAGTGCTCAGTCCTGCTCAGATGTTTCTCTTCTGTCCTGTAGGTAAAAGTCTGAGTGCTCAGTTCTGCTCAGATGTTTCTCTTCTGTCCTGTAGGTAAAAGTCTGAGTGCTCAGTTCTGCTCAGATGTTTCTCTTCTGTCCTGTAGGTAAAAGTCTGAGTGCTCAGTTCTGCTCAGATGTTTCTCTTCTGTCCTGTAGGTAAAAGTCTGAGTGCTCAGTTCTGTTCAGATGTTTCTCTTCTGTCATGTAGGTAAAAGTCTAAGTGCTCAGTTCTGCTCAGATGTTTCTCTTCTGTCCTGTAGGTAAAAGTCTGAGTCCTCAGTTCTGTTCAGATGTTTCTCTTCTGTCCTGTAGGTAAAAGTCTGAGTGCTCAGTTCTGCTCAGATGTTTCTCTTCTGTCCTGTAGGTAAAAGTCTGAGTGCTCAGTTCTGCTCAGATGTTTCTCTTCTGTCCTGTAGGTAAAAGTCTGAGTGCTCAGTTCTGCTCAGATGTTTCTCTTCTGTCCTGTAGGTAAAAGTCTGAGTCCTCAGTTCTGTTCAGATGTTTCTCTTCTGTCCTGTAGGTAAAGTCTGAGTGCTCAGTTCTGTTCAGATGTTTCTCTTCTGTCCTGTAGGTAAAAGTCTGAGTCCTCCAGTTCTGCTCAGATGTTTCTCTTCTGTCCTGTAGGTAAAAGTCTGAGTCCTCAGTTCTGCTCAGATGTTTCTCTTCTGTCCTGTAGGTAAAAGTCTGAGTGCTCAGTTCTGTTCAGATGTTTCTCTTCTGTCCTGTAGGTAAAGTCTGAGTGCTCAGTTCTGCTCAGATGTTTCTCTTCTGTCCTGTAGGTAAAAGTCTGAGTCCTCAGTTCTGCTCAGATGTTTCTCTTCTGTCCTGTAGGTAAAAGTCTGAGTCCTCAGTTCTGCTCAGATGTTTCTCTTCTGTCCTGTAGGTAAAAGTCTAAGTGCTCAGTTCTGCTCAGATGTTTCTCTTCTGTCCTGTAGGTAAAAGTCTGAGTCCTCAGTTCTGCTCAGATGTTTCTCTTCTGTCCTGTAGGTAAAAGTCTAAGTGCTCAGTTCTGTTCAGATGTTTCTCTTCTGTCCTGTAGGTAAAAGTCTGAGTCCTCAGTTCTGTTCAGATGTTTCTCTTCTGTCCTGTAGGTAACAGTCTGAGTCCTCAGTTCTGCTCAGATGTTTCTCTTCTGTCCTGTAGGTAAAAGTCTGAGTGCTCAGTTCTGTTCAGATGTTTCTCTTCTGTCCTGTAGGTAAAAGTCTGAGTGCTCAGTTCTGCTCAGATGTTTCTCTTCTGTCCTGTAGGTAAAAGTCTAAGTCCTCAGTTCTGCTCAGATGTTTCTCTTCTGTCCTGTAGGTAAAGTCTGAGTGCTCAGTTCTGTTCAGATGTTTCTCTTCTGTCCTGTAGGTAAAGGTCTGAGTGCTCAGTTCTGCTCAGATGTTTCTCTTCTGTCCTGTAGGTAAAAGTCTGAGTCCTCAGTTCTGCTCAGATGTTTCTCTTCTGTCCTGTAGGTCAAAGTCTGAGTACTCTGTTCTGCTCAGATGTTTCTCTTCTGTCCTGTAGGTAAAAAGTCTAAGTCCTCAGTTCTGCTCAGATGTTTCTCTTCTGTCCTGTAGGTAAAAGTCTAAGTCCTCAGTCCTGCTCAGATGTTTCTCTTCTGTCCTGTAGGTAAAGTCTGAGTGCTCAGTTCTGCTCAGATGTTTCTCTTCTGTCCTGTAGGTAAAAGTCTGAGTGCTCAGTTCTGCTCAGATGTTTCTCTTCTGTCCTGTAGGTAAAAGTCTGAGTGCTCAGTTCTGCTCAGATGTTTCTCTTCTGTCCTGTAGGTAAAAGTCTGAGTCCTCAGTTCTGCTCAGATGTTTCTCTTCTGTCCTGTAGGTAAAAGTCTGAGTCCTCAGTTCTGCTCAGATGTTTCTCTTCTGTCCTGTAGGTAAAAGTCTGAGTGCTCAGTTCTGCTCAGATGTTTCTCTTCTGTCCTGTAGGTAAAAGTCTGAGTGCTCAGTTCTGCTCAGATGTTTCTCTTCTGTCCTGTAGGTAAAAGTCTGAGTGCTCAGTTCTGCTCAGATGTTTCTCTTCTGTCCTGTAGGTAAAAGTCTAAGTCCTCAGTTCTGCTCAGATGTTTCTCTTCTGTCCTGTAGGTAAAAGTCTGAGTGCTCAGTTCTGCTCAGATGTTTCTCTTCTGTCCTGTAGGTAAAAGTCTGAGTCCTCAGTTCTGCTCAGATGTTTCTCTTCTGTCCTGTAGGTAAAAGTCTGAGTGCTCAGTTCTGCTCAGATGTTTCTCTTCTGTCCTGTAGGTAAAAGTCTGAGTGCTCAGTTCTGCTCAGATGTTTCTCTTCTGTCCTGTAGGTAAAAGTCTGAGTGCTCAGTTCTGCTCAGATGTTTCTCTTCTGTCCTGTAGGTAAAAGTCTGAGTGCTCAGTTCTGCTCAGATGTTTCTCTTCTGTCCTGTAGGTAAAAGTCTGAGTGCTCAGTTCTGCTCAGATGTTTCTCTTCTGTCCTGTAGGTAAAAGTCTAAGTCCTCAGTTCTGCTCAGATGTTTCTCTTCTGTCCTGTAGGTAAAAGTCTGAGTGCTCAGTTCTGCTCAGATGTTTCTCTTCTGTCCTGTAGGTAAAAGTCTGAGTCCTCAGTTCTGCTCAGATGTTTCTCTTCTGTCCTGTAGGTAAAAGTCTGAGTCCTCAGTTCTGCTCAGATGTTTCTCTTCTGTCCTGTAGGTAAAAGTCTGAGTCCTCAGTTCTGCTCAGATGTTTCTCTTCTGTCCTGTAGGTAAAAGTCTGAGTGCTCAGTTCTGCTCAGATGTTTCTCTTCTGTCCTGTAGGTAAAAGTCTGAGTCCTCAGTTCTGCTCAGATGTTTCTCTTCTGTCCTGTAGGTAAAAGTCTGAGTCCTCAGTTCTGCTCAGATGTTTCTCTTCTGTCCTGTAGGTAAAAGTCTGAGTCCTCAGTTCTGCTCAGATGTTTCTCTTCTGTCCTGTAGGTAAAAGTCTGAGTGCTCAGTTCTGCTCAGATGTTTCTCTTCTGTCCTGTAGGTAAAAGTCTGAGTGCTCAGTTCTGCTCAGATGTTTCTCTTCTGTCCTGTAGGTAAAAGTCTGAGTGCTCAGTTCTGTTCAGATGTTTCTCTTCTGTCCTGTAGGTAAAAGTCTGAGTCCTCAGTTCTGCTCAGATGTTTCTCTTCTGTCCTGTAGGTAAAAGTCTGAGTGCTCAGTTCTGCTCAGATGTTTCTCTTCTGTCCTGTAGGTAAAAGTCTGAGTGCTCAGTTCTGTTCAGATGTTTCTCTTCTGTCCTGTAGGTAAAAGTCTGAGTCCTCAGTTCTGCTCAGATGTTTCTCTTCTGTCCTGTAGGTAAAAGTCTGAGTGTTCAGTTCTGCTCAGATGTTTCTCTTCTGTCCTGTAGGTAAAAGTCTGAGTCCTCAGTTCTGCTCAGATGTTTCTCTTCTGTCCTGTAGGTAAAAGTCTGAGTCCTCAGTTCTGCTCAGATGTTTCTCTTCTGTCCTGTAGGTAAAAGTCTGAGTGCTCAGGTCCTGTTTCACCACATCTCCTCCAACGTGATCTGCCTCGTTCTGTTTGGGAGACGCTTTGATTATGACGACGAGTTTATGATCAAGTTTGTGAATATTTTCATTGAGAATAACAAGCTGATCAACAGCCCTTGGTCTTTTGTGAGTTTTCATCTATTTCTGCTGAAACACAAACCCGTAAGTGTCGTAAGTGCTGTGTTTTCTTGCAGCTGTACGACAGTTTTCCCTGCATTCGCCGTTTGCCGTTACCGTTCACCGAAGGTTTTAAGAGAACACAGGTAGCACCTAAATATGACTGGAAAGCTTTTATTGGAGGTATTTTCTTGCATGTCTTTCTTGTTTTTGTGCCTCAGACGCTGAAAAGAATGACTTCCTCTATAATAAATGAGCATCAGAAGAGCCGAGCTCCCGGAGAGCCGCGGGATCTGGTCGACAGTTATCTGGACGAAATGGACAAGGTGGAGTTTTCATTAGACTCTGAAAATAATTTATAACCATTTCCATTCTTTTGAATGGCAACACATAAAACATTCATTAACGTGAGCCCCATAAGGTGACAGGTCTTTTCTAGGGACGGGATTTGATCTTGATACTTCCTGGCAAAAGATTCCCCCAAATACTTTTCTAATAAATGATTCCGAGTGAGTAAAACAGAGGTCAGCCGAGCACACAGGCTGTAAAGGCTTTTCTCTTCACTCTCTTCTGTCCTTGATTCCTGTCCCTGATCTTTCCGATGAAAAATCGTACTTTAGTTCTTGGTCTGTGGTCCAACATGCCTCAACTTCTTCTTTATTATAATACTGTAATGAATAAATACATGAATTCATTAATCTGCATTTATACGCCTCATGACGCCCAAAGCTCTTTTCAGCTCATTCTTCCTCCTCTCCACACTCAGTGGTGTAAGATCCTGTTATAGCCACAGCCGCCCTGGGGCAAACTGACAGAAACAAGGCTCCGACCTGCCCCATCGTCCCTCTGACCATCACACACTGCACTTTCAGACGAGGCAGTGTGGGTGAAGTGTGTTGCCTAAGGACACAACAACAGTTTTATTTTTTGTGACTGGCGCCCCCCTGTGGCACCTGGAGTTCCCAGCGTCTCCATCCAAGTCCAGACCAGGTCCTGAGCCTCTGAGCTCGGTTCAGCTTCTCCATCCAGACTCTTCATCAGTCCTGTCCCACTGAAGTCGTGTTCTGTATAAAACAATGATAAAGACACTGAGTGACAGAACTGAGCAGGTCTAACAAAGAGTTCTCAGATTTAAATGAAGAATATCCCCACAGCAGTGACATGTAAGGCCATATTTTCTCATGTTTCTGAGAACATAAGAGGATAAACACCATGTGTCTGAGGACTGTCCCCTGTGGCACACCTGTGGTGCATAATGAGGATTACTGATGTATCTGCCACACTTTCAAATCAAATCTTGTCATTCCATGTAGAAATGTAAGAAAGTGCTAAACATAGATCTTGAGAGACCAAATAAAATTCTATTTAACAGAGTATTTTTTTTTCACAGAGAGCCAATGACAGCACATCCTTTTCCACAGAAGAACTGCTGATGTCTTGTACCAACCTCCATTCTGCAGGCACCGACACCACGTCGAACACACTGCTTACTGGATTCCTCCACCTCATGACCAAGCCTCACGTCCAGGGTCAGATCCTGTGCTGTTGGGAGTTTCTCAGAGCTCATGTTCACGTTCTGGTGTCTTCTCCTCAGAGCGCTGTCAGCAGGAGATAGACCGGGTGCTGCAGGGGAAGGAACGTGTCACTTTTGAAGACAGACACAACATGCCTTATGTCCAGGTACAAAACACACTGTTTAGCTCATAAAGAATTACAACTGACATGCAGATGGCAGCACGGTGGCTGAGTGGCAACACTCAGGCCTCACAGCAAGAAGGTTGCGGGTTCGATCCCCGGGTCGCCCGGGCCTTTCTGTGTGGAGTTTGCATGTTCCTCCCCGTGTCTGGATGGGTTTCCTCCGGGTGCTCCGGTTTCCCCCATCAACCCAAAACATGCCCGCACCCCTATGAACTAACATCAAGGACCATGTTGTCCACCCTTCTGTGGGCTCACCACCTGCAGAGGGGTTCATAGGGGGTCAGGTGCTATGAGTATTGGGCAGCAAACTGCCCCCGCGACCCAGCCGGATTAAGCGGGAGAAGATGGATGGATGCAGATCTCAACAAATATATCACCCCTTTGCTCTCTTATTTCTACTTGTTTCTATTGCTGTGTCAGGCTGTGGTGCACGAGAGTCAGAGAGTGGCCGACGTCCTCCCTCTGGCTTTACATACGACCACCAGAGACACAGAGCTGATGGGGCACAGCATTCCCAAAGTAAGTATGATTAGTAACTCTCTCGCTCAAGAATCATTGTTTCAAATGCTTTTACTGCCCCTTAGCCCCACCTTTTGCAGCAGATTAATTAACCCCTGAAGACCTGGGGGCAATTTTACTACATTTTCTCTCACCTGGATTTCTTTTTTCATTTTGCTTTTAAAACTGCCCCTTTTACCCCTAATGAAGTGTTCTACCTCCTTTTGTTCAGTCCAACCTGTTATTTCACAATCTGCTGCTGTAGTTGTGTCATGAGAAATAGAGATGAAAAAAAACACAGAAAATAAAATTCACACTCTTTTATACAAAACACACAGCAAACATGTAGAAACAACTTTGTGGACATAAAAAAACGCTTAATTTAGGGCCTTAGCTACAAAAATGCAAAATCTCAAGTCTGTAAGTAAATTAAAAATCTCCTTATTGCCCTAAAAACAAAAAAAGTGCAGTGGCTCCATGACTTTCCTGGTCCAGTCCTGGAAACAGCTCCTGTCAGGACCACGGCCAGAGCCACAGCACTTCTGCATTTCCAGGGTGGAAATTACATTTGGATTTGTTCATTTGGACTGAAATAAACCTTTAAATAAAAATAGAAAGAGATGCACAATTACACACACCAAGATGTGTCATTTTCCATGTGTGTGAGAATTAACTCCACTTAGAGCGACTTTTTCCCTCGTTATAAACACACACAGTCAGAGGAGTCGACCATCTTGACTCACTTCACTCTTTGGCAAAGTTTGGCTCGATCAAAATGGACGGAGCGCATGAGTTTGGGGAAAACAAAGTTCCTATTGGACACTCGTTTTGCTCACGTCATCACACAGCGTGAGTGTGACGTAGGATAAAGCTGCA
This sequence comes from Odontamblyopus rebecca, assembly GCA_030686955.1. Taxonomy (NCBI): domain Eukaryota; kingdom Metazoa; phylum Chordata; class Actinopteri; order Gobiiformes; family Gobiidae; genus Odontamblyopus; species Odontamblyopus rebecca. The sequence continues at coordinate 2,176,933 of CM060672.1, forward strand.
GAAATGTACGGAAACCTCTATGTCTGCACTTTCAGAGGGGAAAAGGACGTTTCTGTCTTTTACCGTTACAAAGTTCTGCAGTTATAGAAACATATTCCTCTGAGTCGTGTACGATGTCGTAGGTCTTCGAGTGGTTAAGACTGTTTTTAGCAGGTTGAAGGTCGATGTCTGTAATAAAGGAGTCTCGTGTACGTCAGTGGTGTAAAATGTCTGTTTTTCGGTCCCAGGGCACTCTTGTCATCCCCAACCTGTCGTCAGCGCTCAGTGAGGAGGGACAGTGGAAGTTCCCTCATGAATTCAACCCTGAAAACTTTCTCAACCACAAGGGGGAGTTTGTCAAACCAGACGCCTTCCTGCCCTTCTCTGCAGGTGAGGCACAGTCAGGTTCTGCATCCCGGACCCAACATACTCTGAGGTGAAGTCGTGACTGTGGCTGTCGATGGAAAGATGATGTTTTGTGTGGAGGAGGATGGATTTGGAGCTGAGGATCAGGAGTTCTGATTTCTTGCAGTTTAGTTTGAAAACGACTTCTGTTCGTTTTTAATTTGTGTCCAGGTTCTCGAGTGTGTCTGGGAGAAAGTCTGGCCCGGACGGAGCTCTTCCTCATCACGGTGACTCTTCTGAGGAAGTTCAGGTTCATCTGGCCTGAGGAGGCAGGAGAGCCGGACTATGAGCCGGTGTTTGGCCTCATTATGAGCCCTAAACCGTACCATATGAAAGTGGAGCTGCGGGTCCCACACTGAACATCTGTACATTTGCTTCTATCAGGCTGATCTGCAGTAAAGTGCTGCACAGTTCAAAATAAGTGTCTTTTATTTGCTGTTTGGCAAATTTATTTGTACAGCACAATTCATACACAAAGTCAATGTAAGAAATATATTAAAATCACAATACAAACAAAATTTGCCATTTGGTTTATTTCCACTGAGTAAGAGTTAAAGTAGAACTCTGTCCCGTCTGAAGCTAAAGTCCGTTTCCAGAGGAGGTGAATTCTGTCAGGAGCCAAAAAACGGCACAGATCAGTGTTTCCTCAGTGGAGATCTCACTGTGTGTGAGTCTGTCAAGGCAACAAACTAGTGTAGTGATGGGGGCAAGTTCTGAACTAGTGCAGTGATGGGGCAAGTTCTGAACTAGTGTAGTGATGGGGGCAAGTTCTGAACTAGTGTAGTGATGGGGGCAAGTTCTGAACTAGTGTAGTGATGGGGGCAAGTTCTGAACTAGTGTAGTGATGGGGGCAAGTTCTGAACTTCCACGTAAAACACCAATTTGCTTCAGACTGAAGAAGCTTGATGATGAACACATCATTAAGCTTAAGAATTAAGAATATTTAGGCTCGGGCCTAAATATTCTGATACAAACTCGACATTCTGGGAAACCTCTGGTGCAGCTATGTCATGGTGAGGGTCCCTGGTCACTACAGGCGAGTCACATCGCGTCATTTTAGTTCCCGCCCCCTGTGAGCATCACTGTGATACTAATAGGCCCTTCTACAGCCTTTGGCGCTCGGACCTAACCAGGACTAAACCAGGACTGAACCAGGACTACATCAGGGCTAAACCAGGACTACATCGGGTCTAAACCAGGACTAAACCAGGATCACCAGCCTTTTGACTAATCTCATCCCTGCCACAGTAAAGAGTTGTTGTGTATTTGTGTTAAATAATAATATTTAGTACTTTTTTGTGAATTTGCAGCCAGTTTTCCAGTGAGTCTCTTTGGTGTAAACTCATGGACACGAGCTCTTTACTTCACTTCTGTATTTTTTCATGAGTTTTCAGATCATCTTAAAACTTTACATCTTTTTGTCATGTTTTTTGTCGAAGTGTCTCCATGGAAACGGCTGAACATTCAGCCATACACACACATGCAGAACACCCCGGTGACGTCACTGCGGTGTATCTGCGGTTATTTTCTTGCCGTGCTGTTGTTGTCCGAGTCTGGGGGGCTGGGGTCCCACTGCCGTTTGTCTTTCCAGTCCAGCAGCCTCTGGAGCGAGGGGCCCCCGGGGGCCCCTACAGCTGCACTGAACGGCCCCAGCACAGAGTGGGCCCTGGCCCAGCCCACCAGCACCTGCACACACACACACAGGAGTCAAACACACACACACACGAGTCAAACACACACACGAGTCAAACACACACACACGAGTCAAACACACACATGAGTCAAACACACACACACGAGTCAAACACACACACACGAGTCAAACACACACACACGAGTCAAACACACACGAGTCAAACACACACGAGTCAAACACACACACACAAGGAGGAAGGAGTTTTACTGTTTAAGTAAAAATACAGATACTGCAGTGAAAGAAATACTCAAGTAAAAGTATCACATAAAAATGTACTTAAGTAAAAGTATTAAAGTACATGTTTGCAGTGCACTTCAAGAGTAACAAGAGCTCCTCCAGCGGGGTAAAATACGCCCGTACTTTGAATTATTGTATATAGAATTAAGTTAGAATTTGTCAAACCTAGTTAAAGATGAATTGTTGGTGCAGTTTGGAAGTTTGACATTCCTACGTGAGACGGTTGTGGAGTTAGAGCGCGGACAAGGTAATGTGTAGTTGTCTTGTATTCTCTCTCTCCCGTTGCCTAGCAACCGCTGCAGCTGGAACTGTGCGTCACCTTTGAACTTTAAACTTCAAAGCTTTGAAGTGTCCACGGACGGACGGACGGACAGCGCCATACAATAATACGTCCCGTTTTATCACGGGCGTATAAAAAGTCAAAGTATTTTGCAGTTTCTGAGATCCAATAAAGCTTCAAATGTCCTGATTTTAATTCAGATTCGAGCTGAATTTTGTCCAACGGAAACAAACAAATCAAAGTAATTTTCTGTCAGTTTTTATTGGTATATTTGTGTTTCCTCAAATTATGAACCTGTTAAAATAAACCCTCAGCCTTTTCAGCAGCTCTCAGATGTACTGAAGTCAAAGTAAAACGTGCACAGTGTAAAATGTACTGAGGTAAAGCACAGATACCTCAGATATGTAATATATATGTACTCAAGTGCAGAACTTTACTGCTTTACCTCAGGTTCCACCACGGGACGTTTCACACACGTGTTTTTAGTGAGGAAACATTATAACAGAACATCGTCTGGGCCTTTTAAATCACATTCTGAAACTAACATAAAGGGAAGCGCGTTCTGCTCGTCTGATCCTGAACTCCTGAGCGCGGTAAATCACCTGCAGAGTTTCACCGAGGGTAAAAGGCTCTGGTGAAGTTCATACCTGAGCCTCGTGCAGCAGCGTGAAGTCCCCGAGAGCCGCCGCGCCGTCACAGGCCGCCTGGAACGAGGCCCCGGCCTGACCGAAGCTCCCCTGGAAACACCACACGCTTTCAGATCGTTCTGCAGAGAGTTTTAATGCACTGATCCTGTTTGTTTAATGTTTACGTAAGCAAAAGGAAAATGAGAGACACAGGAAATCTGTCGCCATCAAACTGTTGAACTCTGCACTTTAAATCACAAACTGCTGTAACATCCAATTTTAGAAATTAGAGAGAGAACTATTTTATCTTTTATCTTATTGTGTTTATCTTATCTTATTTTGAAACTTGATTCTAACTACATGCTCTAGGATGGTTGCATCTGTAACAAAGAAAATTTCCCCTCGGGGATGAATAAAAGAAATTCTGATTCTGAAATCAGTGTGAGTCTGTGTGTGTTCAGTACCTGGGGGCGTTTTCCCGGGTTTACGGTTTTACTGGGACTAATTCAGAATTATTCTGTATCTGCTCCTAAACCTTCAGAAACAGAGTCTCAGCTTTAGATTTGAAGATGAGGCACAAGTTCTGATCAAACCAAACTTTGCAGCTCGTTCGCTCGCATCAGCATCAGCGCACGAGCTGTTTTTATCAGCGCTTATACTGTATGCAAATGAGCTGTATGCAAATGAGCCATGCGCTTTGAAGTTTGGTTTGTGTAAAACGTAAACAAATGTGCCAAAGCTGCATTAAACACATGATTCCTCAGAGTCTAGAATGAGGAGGAAATGTAGAGCGGTGCAGAGGACCAATCACAGCCCTTATGTCTGCGGCAGAGGACCAATCACAGCCCTTATGTCTGCGGCGTTTTGAGGCATCGTTAGAAAGTTCGGGAGGTGCAGGTCGGACGCTGTAGGAGCCGCACGTCCACACAAACACGTTTGGATCAGAACCAGAAATTGGGCTTTACCGTCTTCTCCGTGAAAGTCTGACTTCGCCCTCGGGAACTTTCTCCTCTTCAGCCTCGTCCCCTCTCGACTCTCGGCTTCAATAAAACTTTTGGGCTCAGCGTCGCACACGAAGCGTCAGTCAGGTTTTTTTCTTCTTCCTGCTGCGTGTGGAGGGAAATCTCCGAGCAGAACCACGTTTGAAGAGGAGAGAGAGCGGAGGGAGGAAGTCCTGCTGTGGGTTTAGCTCCTGATTTTTATAATGACGGGAATAAAACTGAAACCGCGGGACACTGAATTTACCGCATAACCCAATAGTGTGCGTTCAGTACTGTGTGTGTGTGTGTATTCCATGTTGAAGTGTGTGTGTATATACCATGTTGAAGTGTGTGTGTGTGTTCCATGTTGAAGTGTGTGTGTGTGTTCCATGTTGAAGTGTGTGTGTGTGTTCCATGTTGAAGTGTGTGTGTATATACCATGTTGAAGTGTGTGTGTGTGTGTTCCATGTTGAAGTGTGTGTGTATATACCATATTAAAGTGTGTGTGTATATACCATGTTGAAGTGTGTGTGTGTGTTCCATGTTGAAGTGTGTGTGTGTGTTCCATGTTGAAGTGTGTGTGTATATAGCATGTTGAAGTGTGTGTGTATATAGCATGTTGAAGTGTGTGTGTGTGTTCCATGTTGAAGTGTGTGTGTATATACCATGTTGAAGTGTGTGTGTGTGTGTTCCATGTTGAAGTGTGTGTGTATATACCATGTTGAAGTGTGTGTGTATATACCATGTTGAAGTGTGTGTGTATATTCCATGTTGAAGTGTGTGTGTGTGTTCCATGTTGAAGTGTGTGTGTGTTCCATGTTGAAGTGTGTGTGTGTGTTCAATGTTGAAGTGTGTGTGTGTGTTCCATGTTGAAGTGTGTGTGTGTGTTCCATGTTGAAGTGTGTGTGTATATACCATGTTGAAGTGTGTGTGTATATACCATGTTGAAGTGTGTGTGTGTGTTCCATGTTGAAGTGTGTGTGTATATACCATGTTGAAGTGTGTGTGTGTGTTCCATGTTGAAGTGTGTGTGTATATACCATGTTGAAGTGTGTGTGTGTGTGTTCCATGTTGAAGTGTGTGTGTATATACCATGTTGAAGTGTGTGTGTGTGTTCCATGTTGAAGTGTGTGTGTATATACCATGTTGAAGTGTGTGTGTGTTCCATGTTGAAGTGTGTGTGTGTGTTCAAAGTTGAAGTGTGTGTGTGTGTTCCATGTTGAAGTGTGTGTGTATATACCATGTTGAAGTGTGTGTGTGTGTTCCATGTTGAAGTGTGTGTGTATATACCATGTTGAAGTGTGTGTGTGTGTTCCATGTTGAAGTGTGTGTGTATATACCATGTTGAAGTGTGTGTGTGTGTTCCATGTTGAAGTGTGTGTGTGTGTGTATATTCCATGTTGAAGTGTGTGTGTGTATATTCCATGTTGAAGTGTGTGTGTGTTCCATGTTGAAGTGTGTGTGTGTGTGTTCAAGGTTGAAGTGTGTGTGTATATACCATGTTGAAGTGTGTGTGTGTTACAAGTTTAAGTGTGTGTGTGTTTACAATGTTGAAGTGTGTGTGTGTGTTCCATGTTGAAGTGTGTGTGTATATACCATGTTGAAGTGTGTGTGTGTGTTCCATGTTGAAGTGTGTGTGTATATACCATGTTGAAGTGTGTGTGTGTGTTCCATGTTGAAGTGTGTGTGTATATACCATGTTGAAGTGTGTGTGTGTGTTCCATGTTGAAGTGTGTGTGTATATACCATGTTGAAGTGTGTGTGTGTGTTCCATGTTGAAGTGTGTGTGTATATACCATGTTGAAGTGTGTGTGTGTGTTCCATGTTGAAGTGTGTGTGTATATACCATGTTGAAGTGTGTGTGTGTGTTCCATGTTGAAGTGTGTGTGTATATACCATGTTGAAGTGTGTGTGTGTGTTCCATGTTGAAGTGTGTGTGTGTGTGTATATTCCATGTTGAAGTGTGTGTGTGTATATTCCATGTTGAAGTGTGTGTGTGTTCCATGTTGAAGTGTGTGTGTGTATATACCATGTTGAAGTGTGTGTGTATATACCATGTTGAAGTGTGTGTGTGTGTTCCATGTTGAAGTGTGTGTGTGTGTTCCATGTTGAAGTGTGTGTGTATATACCATGTTGAAGTGTGTGTGTGTGTATATACCATGTTGAAGTGTGTGTGTATATACCATGTTGAAGTGTGTGTGTGTGTTCCATGTTGAAGTGTGTGTGTATATACCATGTTGAAGTGTGTGTGTATATACCATGTTGAAGTGTGTGTGTGTGTTCCATGTTGAAGTGTGTGTGTGTGTTCCATGTTGAAGTGTGTGTGTATATTCCATGTTGAAGTGTGTGTGTGTATATTCCATGTTGAAGTGTGTGTGTGTTCCATGTTGAAGTGTGTGTGTGTATATACCATGTTGAAGTGTGTGTGTGTGTTCCATGTTGAAGTGTGTGTGTGTGTTCCATGTTGAAGTGTGTGTGTGTGTTCCATGTTGAAGTGTGTGTGTATATACCATGTTGAAGTGTGTGTGTGTGTGTATATACCATGTTGAAGTGTGTGTGTGTGTGTTCCATGTTGAAGTGTGTGTGTGTGTTCCATGTTGAAGTGTGTGTGTATATACCATGTTGAAGTGTGTGTGTGTGTTCCATGTTGAAGTGTGTGTGTATATACCATGTTGAAGTGTGTGTGTGTGTTCCATGTTGAAGTGTGTGTGTATATACCATGTTGAAGTGTGTGTGTATATACCATGTTGAAGTGTGTGTGTATATACCATGTTGAAGTGTGTGTGTATATACCATGTTGAAGTGTGTGTGTATATACCATGTTGAAGTGTGTGTGTGTGTGTTCCATGTTGAAGTGTGTGTGTATATACCATGTTGAAGTGTGTGTGTGTGTTCCATGTTGAAGTGTGTGTGTATATACCATGTTGAAGTGTGTGTGTGTGTTCCATGTTGAAGTGTGTGTGTATATACCATGTTGAAGTGTGTGTGTGTATTCCATGTTGAAGTGTGTGTGTATATACCATGTTGAAGTGTGTGTGTGTGTTCCATGTTGAAGTGTGTGTGTATATACCATGTTGAAGTGTGTGTGTGTGTTCCATGTTGAAGTGTGTGTGTATATACCATGTTGAAGTGTGTGTGTGTGTTCAATGTTGAAGTGTGTGTGTATATACCATGTTGAAGTGTGTGTGTGTGTTCAATGTTGAAGTGTGTGTGTATATACCATGTTGAAGTGTGTGTGTGTGTGTGTGTATTCCATGTTGAAGTGTGTGTGTATATACCATGTTGAAGTGTGTGTGTATATACCATGTTGAAGTGTGTGTGTATATACCATGTTGAAGTGTGTGTGTGTGTTCAATGTTGAAGTGTGTGTGTGTGTATTCCATGTTGAAGTGTGTGTGTATATACCATGTTGAAGTGTGTGTGTGTGTTCAATGTTGAAGTGTGTGTGTATATACCATGTTGAAGTGTGTGTGTATATACCATGTTGAAGTGTGTGTGTGTGTTCCATGTTGAAGTGTGTGTGTATATACCATATTAAAGTGTGTGTGTATATACCATGTTGAAGTGTGTGTGTGTGTTCCATGTTGAAGAGTGTGTGTGTGTTCCATGTTGAAGTGTGTGTGTGTGTTCCATGTTGAAGTGTGTGTATATACCATGTTGAAGTGTGTGTGTGTGTTCCATGTTGAAGTGTGTGTGTGTTCCATGTTGAAGTGTGTGTGTGTATATACCATGTTGAAGTGTGTGTGTGTATTCCATGTTGAAGTGTGTGTGTATATACCATGTTGAAGTGTGTGTGTGTGTTCAATGTTGAAGTGTGTGTGTGTGTTCAATGTTGAAGTGTGTGTGTATATACCATGTTGAAGTGTGTGTGTGTGTGTATTCCATGTTGAAGTGTGTGTGTATATACCATGTTGAAGTGTGTGTGTGTGTGTTCAATGTTGAAGTGTGTGTGTATATACCATGTTGAAGTGTGTGTGTATATACCATGTTGAAGTGTGTGTGTGTGTTCAATGTTGAAGTGTGTGTGTGTGTATTCCATGTTGAAGTGTGTGTGTATATACCATGTTGAAGTGTGTGTGTGTGTTCAATGTTGAAGTGTGTGTGTTCCATGTTGAAGTGTGTGTGTATATACCATGTTGAAGTGTGTGTGTGTATATTCCATGTTGAAGTGTGTGTGTGTTCCATGTTGAAGTGTGTGTGTGTGTATATACCATGTTGAAGTGTGTGTGTGTTCCATGTTGAAGTGTGTGTGTGTTCCATGTTGAAGTGTGTGTGTGTGTGTTCCATGTTGAAGTGTGTGTGTGTTCCATGTTGAAGTGTGTGTGTGTGTGTTCCATGTTGAAGTGTGTGTGTATATACCATGTTGAAGTGTGTGTGTGTGTTCCATGTTGAAGTGTGTGTGTGTGTTCAATGTTGAAGTGTGTGTGTGTGTGTTCCATGTTGAAGTGTGTGTGTGTTCCATGTTGAAGTGTGTGTGTGTTCCATGTTGAAGTGTGTGTGTGTGTGTTCCATGTTGAAGTGTGTGTGTGTGTGTGTATATACCATGTTGAAGTGTGTGTGTGTTCCATGTTGAAGTGTGTGTGTGTGTGTTCCATGTTGAAGTGTGTGTGTATATACCATATTAAAGTGTATATTCCCCACACTGATGCAGGCCTCCACCAGGTCGTGGGGCAGACTGTTCACGGAGCCGTCACACAGCTTCTGCAGACACAGCAGTGCCTCCTGCGTGTCCCCCTCACTGAGCACAGAACACACACCAGCATTAGTGTGTGTGAGCACAGAACACACACCAGCATTAGTGTGTGTGAGCACAGAACACACACCAGCATTAGTGTGTGTGAGCACAGAACACACACCAGCATTAGTGTGTGTGTGTTACAGTGGCACAGTGGTTGTGCCGTGGAGGTTGTGGGTTCGACTCTTACCTTTCCAAAGACTTGGCCAGAGCTTTGTAGGCCTTTCCCAGACCGGAGGGATTCTGCAGCTGCTCACACACGCTCATGTACGACTGCAGGTACTACACACACACACACACACACGCTCATGTACGACTGCAGGTACTACACACACACACACACACACACGCTCATGTACGACTGCAGGTACTACACACACACACACACACACACGCTCATGTAAGACTGCAGGTACTACACACACACACACACACACACGCTCATGTACGACTGCAGGTACTACACACACACACACACACACACGCTCATGTACGACTGCAGGTACTACACACACACACACACACACACACACACGCTCATGTATGACTGCAGGTACTACACACACACACACGCTCATGTACGACTGCAGGTACTACACACACACACACACACACACACGCTCATGTATGACTGCAGGTACTACACACACACACACGCTCATGTACGACTGCAGGTACTACACACACACACACACACGGTCATGTACGACTGCAGGTACTACACACACACACACACACACACACGCTCATGTACGACTGCAGGTACTACACACACACACACACACGCTCATGTACGACTGCAGGTACTACACACACACACACACACACGCTCATGTACGACTGCAGGTACTACACACACACACACACACACACGCTCATGTACGACTGCAGGTACTACACACACACACACACACACACACGCTCATGTACGACTGCAGGTACTACACACACACACACACACAGGCTCATGTACGACTGCAGGTACTATACACACACACACACACACGCTCATGTACGACTGCAGGTACTACACACACACACACACGCTCATGTACGACTGCAGGTACTACACACACACACACACACACGCTCATGTACGACTGCAGGTTCTACACACACACACACACACACACACGCTCATGTACGACTGCAGGTACTACACACACACACACACACTCTCATGTACGACTGGCAGCTACTGCAGGTTCACACACACACACACACACGCTCATGTACGACTGCAGGTACTACACACACACACACACACACACGCTCATGTACGACTGCAGGTACTACACACACACACACACACGCTCATGTACGACTGCAGGTACTACACACACACACACACACACACGCTCATGTACGACTGCAGGTACTACACACACACACACACACACACACACGCTCATGTACGACTGCAGGTACTAAACACACACACACACACACACGCTCATGAACGACTGCAGCTCCTACACACACACACACACACACACACGCTCATGTACGACTGCAGGTACTACACACACACACACACACACACACGCTCATGTACGACTGCAGGTACTACACACACACACACACACACACGCTCATGTACGACTGCAGGTACTACACACACACACACACACACACGCTCATGTACGACTGCAGGTACTACACACACACACACACACACGCTCATGTACGACTGCAGGTACTACACACACACACACACACGCTCATGTACGACTGCAGGTACTACACACACACACACACACGCTCATGTACGACTGCAGGTACTACACACACACACACACACACGCTCATGTACGACTGCAGGTACTACACACACACACACACACACACACACGCTCATGTACGACTGCAGGTACTACACACACACACACACACACACGCTCATGTACGACTGCAGGTACTACACACACACACACACACGCTCATGTACGACTGCAGGTACTATACACACACACACACACACACACGCTCATGTACGACTGCAGGTACTACACACACACACACACACACACACGCTCATGTACGACTGCAGGTACTACACACACACACACACACACACGCTCATGTACGACTGCAGGTACTACACACACACACACACACGCTCATGTACGACTGCAGGTACTACACACACACACACACACGCTCATGTACGACTGCAGGTACTACACACACACACACACACGCTCATGTACGACTGCAGGTACTACACACACACACACACACGCTCATGTACGACTGCAGGTACTACACACACAACAATACACAAATACATAACAAATATACAAATACACAACAAATACACAAGTGTTCAAGTACTAAAAACACACAGAGAGGATTTTGTGGACGGGAGGCTCGGCGTCCTCACTTCGATCAGAGGGAATCTCCTGCTGTGGGAGTTTTCAGAATGATATAAACACTGGAGTAAACTTCACCTTTTTGGCCGCGCTGTGCTCTCCACAGAGCTGACTCATCACTGCCAGGTTGTACAAGGCTTCGCCTTCAATATGTTTGTCTCCAGCTCAAAATCAAACAAATAAAGACTTATTGTGTTTGAACATCTATGAAAACATACGTGTGTGTGTTTCTGTGTAGTTGTGTGTGTGTGTTTGTGTGTAGTTGTGTGTGTATATAGTTGTGTGTAGTTGTGTGTGTGTATAGTTGTGTGTGTGTGTCTCACAGTCGTGTGCGAGGCGCAGCGCCCTCTGCAGGAGCTCCCTGCTCCTGCTGCAGTTGGCCTCCAGGGGCGTGTGAGCCTGGCGGGTGTAGATGCCCCACAGCGCCCCCTGTGCCCTGGACTTTAGGGAGCGCCCAGAGGAGTCGAGCCAGCCGCCCTCCTCCGCCTGCTGCAGGCAGAGCTGGGCGTGTCGCAGCGCCCCCTCCAGGTCACCTGCGGCACAAACACAGGGCAGGTGTCCTCAGGTGTGGTGTGTCTAAGGCCCTGTTTACACGTACATGGATATTTTTAAAAACGGAGACATTTCCCTTTGTTTGTACTCATCTTTTACACACAAACAGAGAATTCACCTCTGAAAACGAATCTTTCTAAAAACTCCGGCTAAAGTGGAGATTCTGGAAAACTCTGGTTTGGCGTTTGCGTAAAGTGACAAACGGCGTTTTAGGCAGTTGACGCCAAAGTGTGACCAGTGTTCAGGTGTTTCTGTGGTGATGATCAGAAGCTTCAGAGCCGCAGTCGCGTCACTTCTGCTCAAACACTCGTCCTGTGTTTGCATTTGCACAGCTGATGTTTCATATCCATGAAGAGACGAATGAGGTGAAGGAGCTCAGCAGGTTTCCCTCTTCTCCTCATGACCTGAAGACCCAGTCGCCGTCGCCGTTTTTGGGTCTGACCTGGTGGACTCTGTCTGGTGGATCATTCTGAAAATGAAGTGTCTGTCCCGGTGTGAACATTTAGGATGTGGCGTCATCACTGCTGTTTCTCTCTGACTCCTGTGTCTTCACATCGAGGGGGAGACGTCGTGGCTCGACGGTGTATTTATGCAGGTTCATGTAAACGGAAACTTCTCTGAAAACGATGCCGTGGGGACGATGTTATTTCGGAAACCGGAGCCAGGGAAATATTTGTTCCTAAAAATATCCGTGTACGTGTAAAGGGAGTCTAAAGGCTCAATCCTCCCACAGAAACAGATCTGTGTGTTCTAAGAGGAGGAACCGTCTCATTTATGTTCTTATGTTCTCCAGGCTGTGTCCTGTTAAACCTCCACCAGGGGGCGCACAGACAGTCTGAGTATACAATAGTTACAAATAAACACACCCGGAGGCGCTGCGCAGGTTTTAGATCTTAAACTGTTTTGACAGTGAAGATGTGTGCATTGTGTCACCATGGTAACTGCTGAACATTCCACCCTAGTGCCCCTGCAGCCCCCCCCCAGTGTGATGTGGTGCAGTGTGGTGCAGCCTGAGCGGGTGACTGACCGTGCTGGAGGCAGGTGTCGGCGAGCTCGGCACGGGCCTCGGTGGCGGCTCTGGATCCGGCGCCGTGTTCCTGCTCGCAGCACCGGAGCAGGAAGTGCAGACGCAGCCACTCGTCCTCCTCCGCCGAGAAGAACCGCGCCAACGCCAGGAACCGCTCACACACCTGAGACCAGCCACCTGCGGCCACACGGGGGCGACACAACATCACACACCTGAGACCAGCGGCCACACGGGGGCGCCACAACATCACACACCTGAGACCAGTGTGTGTGCTCGGTGTGTGTGGACCTGTGCGGTGTGTGTGTGTACCTGTGTGGTGTGTGTGCCTGTGCGGTGTGTGTGTGTGTACCTGTGTGTGTGTGTGTGTGTACCTGTGCGGTGTATGTGTGTGTGTGTGTGTGTGTGTATGTGTACCTGTGCGCTGTGTGTGTGTGTGTGTATGTGTACCTGTGCGCTGTGTGTGTGTGTACCTGTGCGGTGTGTGTGTGTACCTGTGTGGTGTGTGTGCCTGTGCGGTGTGTGTGTGTGTGTGTACCTGTGTGTGTGTGTACCTGTGCGTGTGTGTACCTGTGCGCTGTGTGTGTGTGTGTGTGTACCTGTGCGCTGTGTGTGTGTGTGTGTACCTGTGCGCTGTGTGTGTGTACCTGTGCGCTGTGTGTGTGTGTGTACCTGTGCGCTGTGTGTGTGTGTGTGTGTACCTGTGCGCTGTGTGTGTGTGTGTGTGTGTGTGTACCTGTGCGCTGTGTGTGTGTGTGTGTCCCTGTGCGCTGTGTGTGTGTGTGTGTGTGTAGCTGTGCGCTGTGTGTGTGTGTGTGTTCCTGTGCGGTGTGTGTGTGTACCTGTGCGCTGTGTGTGTGTGTGTACCTGTGCGCTGTGTGTGTGTGTGTGTGTGTACCTGTGCGCTGTGTGTGTGTGTGTGTGTGTGTGTGTGTGTACCTGTGCGCTGTGCCTGCTCGGCCTGTGTCAGCTGCTGTTTCAGGTTGTGTAGTTTCTCCTCCTGCAGCGGTGGGGGCAGCGAGTCGACCACACGAGGGTCACATGACTCACGGCGCCGCTGCTCCAGACTCAGAACACGGAAAAACTCAGAGAACGACCTGAGACACACACACACACACACACATGGATATCACACACACACACACGGATATCACACACACACACACACGCACACACATGGATATCACACACACACACACACATGGATATCACACACACACACACGGATATCACACACACACACACACGGATATCACACACACACACACACACACACACACACACACATGGATATCACACACACACACACACACACACACACACACACATGGATATCACACACACACACACACACACACAAGGAAATCACACACACACACACACACATGGATATCACACACACACACACATGGATATCACACACACACACACATGGATATCACACACACACACACATGGATATCACACACACACACGCACACACATGGATATCACACACACACACACACACACACATGGATATCACACACACACACACGGATATCACACACACACACACACACACACACACATGGATATCACACACACACACACATGGATATCACACACACACACACGCACACACATGGATATCACACACACACACACACACATGGAGATCACACACACACACATGGACATCACACACACACACACACGGATATCACACACACACACACACAGACACACACATGGATATCACACACACACACACACACACACACACACATGGATATCACACACACACACACACACACACACATGGATATCACACACACACACACACACACACACACATGGATATCACACACACACACACACGGATATCACACACACACAGACACACACACGGATATCACACACACACACACACGGATATCACACACACACAGAGACACACACAGAGACACACACACAGACACAGATATCACACACACACACACGGATATCACACACACACAGAGACACACACAGAGACACACACACAGATATCACACACACACACACATGGATATCACACACACACATGGATATCACACACACACACACATGGATATCACACACACACACATGGATATCACACACACACACACAGACACACATGGATATCACACACACACACACAGACACACATGGATATCACACACACACACAGACACAGAGACACACACACGGATATCACACACACACACACATGGATATCACACACACACACACATGGATAT
This sequence comes from Odontamblyopus rebecca, assembly GCA_030686955.1. NCBI lineage: Eukaryota > Metazoa > Chordata > Actinopteri > Gobiiformes > Gobiidae > Odontamblyopus > Odontamblyopus rebecca. The sequence goes on from CM060672.1 coordinate 2,192,083, forward strand.
CACACACACACACATGGATATCACACACACACGCACACACACATGGATATCACACACACACACACACATGGATATCACACACACACACACAAAGGGATCACACACACACACACCCACATAGATAACACACACACACACACACAATGAGATCACACACACACACATGGATATCACACACACACACATGGATATCACACACACACGCACACACACATGGATATCACACACACACACACACACACATGGATATCACACACACACACACACAAGAAACTCACACACACACACACACACATGGATATCACACACACACACACACATGGATATCACACACACACACACACACATGGATATCACACACACACAGAGACACACACAGAGACACACACAGAGACACACACAGAGACACACACACAGATATCACACACACACACACACACACATGGATATCACACACACACGCACACACACATGGATATCACACACACACACACACACACACACATGGATATCACACACACACACACACATGGATATCACACACACACACACACACATGGATATCACACACACACACACATTGATATCACACACACACACACACACACGGATATCACACACACACACACATGGATATCACACACACACACACATGGATATCACACACACACACAAGGATATCACACACACACGCACACACACATGGATATCACACACACACACACACACATGGATATCACACACACACACACACATGGATATCACACACACACACACACATGGATATCACACACACACACACACATGGATATCACACACACACAGAGACACACACAGAGACACACACAGAGACACACACAGAGACACACACATGGATATCACACACACACACAGACACACACAGAGACACACACAGAGACACACACACACACACGTTAGCAAACACTGACGAAAAAGGATGAAGATTGTCTGAAAACTCAAAAATGGATTCTGTGTCGTGCAGCAGCACAGCGTCCTCCAGGGGGCGCCAGGCGACACAACACAAAGGTGAGAGTGTGGAGTGTGTTTCGTGTACGTAAGTGTTAAAGGGACAGAGGTGAGTTTTGTTCACAGTTCCTCATTTCCAGAGTGTATTTGCAGAGGTGCTGGTGCTGGGCTAGTGCAGGTCAATGGCCACAGTCGTCCTGCCACTAAAAACAGTCTGAGCCACTGCACAGACCCGAGGAAACTATTAGACTCCAGACTGTCCCTGTGAACGTCTGAGTCACAGGATCAGGGCTGAAGTCAAACTAACCCAGCTCCTGCAGCTTTCTTTTTAAGGCCCTTTTTATAAAAACTTTACACCTGTTTCACAGCACTTTTCATAGATCTACCAGCAAAGAAAAACTAAATTCTTGAATTTGTGGTCATTTATTTCTCAAACAAACGAATCTGGGGAGTAGAGACTCTTCCCCGTGACTCCAGTGTGAAATGTGTCGCTCGGTGACGTCAAACCAACGTTAAACAAGAGCTCCTCCAGCGGGGCAAAATACGCCCATACTTTGAATTATTGTATATAGAATTAAGTTAGAATTTGTCAAACCCAGTTAAAGATGAATTGTTGGTGCAGTTTGGAAGATTCCAATACTGACAAGGTTTTCGCAAAGGGTCGGGCCGTGACCTTGACCTTTGACCCTGTGACCTTGAAATCAATAGGGAACATCCTTGACCCATGGGGTGTCCAGCCATGAAGTTTGACATTCCTAGGTGAGACGGCTGTCCACAGACGGACGGACGGACAGACGGACGGACAGCGCCATACCATAATACGTCCCGTATTACAACGGGCGTATAAAAAACGACAGAACGGCGTTAATCAAACTTTGTGTTCGTCGATCGTCTTTGGTTTTTATACGCCCGTTGTAATAAGACGGGACGTATTATGGTATGGCGCTGTCCGTCCGTCCGTCTATCCGTCTGTGGACACTTCAAAGCTTTGTAGTGTCTTTAAGTTCTGTTGCTGTGATCTGATTGGTGGAATTCCGATTCTAGAATGTGATGATGTCATACTCATACTCCTACTGCAAGAGCCAGATTTCCCTATTGATTATCCGTCCGTCTGTCTGTCCGTCTGTCCGTCTGTCTGTGGACAATTTCTTGTCCGCGCTCTAACTCGACAACCGTCTCACCTAGGAATGTCAAACTTCCAAACTGCACCAACAATTCATCTTTAACTAGGTTTGACAAATTCTAACAATAATTCAAAGTACGGGCGTATTTTGCCCCGCTGGAGGAGCTCTTGTTCTCTTCTGCTCAGTTTGTTTCTCGTGGTTCTGCAGATCTTCAGTGTCGTGTTCAGAGGATTTGGACCCGCGGCTGCGTCACCTTCTCCATTATTGTTTCTGCCGCTTTTTATTTAGACGACGATATTTCACCAAATAATGACGGTCGACAAATTCAACTTTTGAGGAGAAATGTGATATGAGAAGTTACTGCACAAATTTTAAGACCCAGATATAAAGACTGAAGACTTTTTCAGGTCTTTTTTAAAGGTATTATTTCCAAATTCATAAATTCAATGTTAAGACTGACAGTGAGTGTGAACCCTGTAACCTTGTGTCGCCTGAATCGTCGCTTGTTCAGGTTCTATTTTCTCATATATCAGTCGCTGCTGTCGAGCTTCTGTCAGGAAGAACAACTCACTGCTGCTCAGACACAAATCCTCCAGATGCAGCGGTCGGTTTGGCTCTAACATGATCCTGTGACACAGACGTTCACAGGGACAGTCTGCAATAGTCTCCTCGGGTCTGTGGAGTGGGTCAGACTGTTTTTAGTGGAGTGAACTTCAGTCAAATTACGTAAATCTAGGAAAACACAAATGCCCCTAAACAGTTCCCCCTCCACATATGACCCCGGGGCAGTTATGGAAGTCATGTTTGGCAAATGAAACGCTGGGACCTCAGACCTTCGTCAAACGCAGCGGCCTGTGTGTGTTTAACGGCACAAATAAAGTGTGAAATCTCACCTGTGGTCTCCGTTTTGCAGCATCTCCACACAAATGTTCTGCTTCAGACTTTTCGTAGCTCTGCAAAAAAAAAGTATAAACTCCACATTTACATTTTTAAATTCTGAAAACATCTGAAGTGCAGAAGTAAAAGACCTGGAGTCGTGTTCTGTTTCATTCACACGTTTCACACACAAAACCTGCACATTCACGCCGAGGAAACGCTCTGCTCCACCTTGTGACGTCATCGTGTGGCGATACAGGAAACAGGATACAGATTCAAAATCTGATGGAACTAATGATCTTCTGTAGTCAAGATTGTCAATTCCAGAGGCTGATTTGTTCCATCAGATTTTGAATTTTAAATACGCTGAATTTCTACCTGCCTGAAGTCGTCTCATCAAACTCAAACCTACAAAAACTGTGTCAGTCGTTTGTGCTGCAAAAAGTTCAGTTTGTGTGATTCTGGTTCTTCAGATATTCACAGTTTTATTTTGGTCGATGACGTCGTCCAGAACCTCAGAATGTGAAACAGCCTCAAAACACGAAGAAAATGATAGAAAACGTTTGTATTTGGTTTGTGCTGTTTTGTGCTTTGTACTTTTCCACAGCCTCAGGTCGTTTCTCTTCTCTAGTTTTGTGGAGTTTGTCTCCGTCAGCTGAGCAGAAATGACGTCCTGTAATTACCACAGAAATAATAATGAAGAATTTTAGAAATAAACTCACACAAATGAAACTGTCACAGCACAAAACAGCACAAACCAAATACAAACGATTAACATATTCAGCACAGATATTTTCAAGTCCTCAAAATACAGAGTGCACACTTAAAATTTTTTCTCAGAGTTAAAAAAAAAAATCTTAATCTGATGGAACAAATGATCTTTCTTCCTCGACTGAACTAAAGTGAAAGGAGCTGTTCAGCCGGAAACTGCCACTTGATGACATCACGAGGTGGAGCAGAGCGTTTGGAGCTTTGCAGATGTAACAGACGAATAATACAGAGTTCCTCAGACGTGTGAGTGAAGCAGGAGCCTCCAGGCCTGAGGAGTCCAGCTTTATACCGTGAGATTTCTTGTTTGGACAGAAGCTGCTGAGGGTTTGGAGGCTTCGGTTCTTTTGACCTGTTGAAATAAAGAACACGACGTTTAGAGAAGCGACGTTTCACAGCAGAATTACTCCATCGAATTATCGCTCAGTGCATCACTGCAGAAAAGGCCTGTCAAAAAAGAAGAAAAAATACCAATTTTGAGGTAAAAATGCCCTATTTTAAGTGACATTTTCTGTCAGTGCAGTAAAAAAAATTTCTCTTACCAAGTTTTCTTAAAACAAGATGAAATCTGAATCTTGTTCTAAGCAGAAAACACGAGTTTCAAGTATTTATGGACAGATTTTTCCCCTTATTGGTTTGAGGAGGAAGTTAAAGAGGCTGAACCTGGACTGAGTTAATATAAAAAGTGCTTAGAATAAGTTGTAATATGGAGATCAGATAAATCAGGATGAAATATCTGGAAACAAGGAAAAAATTCTTATTAAGTAAAAACATCTTAAAATTGATCTTTTAAGATGAATCTGCTTAATTCAAGTCAGTTTAACTCTGCTAGAAAAACCCGGAACTTTTACTTCGTTTTGAGGAGTCAACATTTACAGCAAGTCCTTTGTCTCTGTATTAAGCCTCACATCTCACTGCGTCTCAAAGCTTCAGTCACTTTATTCTAATCCTAAAATATCAAATAATTAAAATTCTGATGAAAATAAACATGACCCGATTATTTTTAAGTGGACAATACTTTATTTTTGACGTTGTTTTAGCATTTTAAATCTTTAGTCAGTGACATCCACCACGGCTCCTGTTACTGCTGCAACTTTAAAGCTGCACTGTGGAACTTTTCTGGTGGAGGTTCCGTCAAACGCTTTTCTCCATGGAGACGTCACTGCTACGTCTGGAATGTTTGACCTGGTTTAGACCTGGTTTAGACCTGGTTTAGACCTGGTTTAGTCCTGGTTTAGTCCTGGTTTAGTCCTGGTTTAGTCCTGATTTAGTCCCGGTTTATAGATCCAGGTTTAGTTTTAGCTTTAGTCCTGGTTTAGTCCTGGTTTAGTCCTGATTTAGTCCTGGTTTAGTCCCAGTTTAGTCCTTGGTTTGGTCCAGCTCATGTTTGTTTGCAGTATTGTTCATTTAGAACATTTTTGGAGGATGATTTTGGTTTATGGTTTGAGTTTCATCGTTTATCGTCTGTATTTGCATATACTGGACCCGGGCTGAGGCAGAACGGGGCCGTGTACCTGTTTTTGCCTTTAAAGATCATCGGCAGGAAGGGTTCACGAGCATCGGCCATTTTCTCCAACCTGAAACAAAACAAAACAAATACAAAATAAAAATAAAACATAACCTCGACTGTAGATGTCCAACTGTATAATAAATGTAAGCAGATTTATCCAAAACCAGTGATTTGTCCCAGTTTTATACAAGAAATGTCCCAGGTGTCCATATTTTTGACCAATCTGATCCTGCCAACAGTAAAGAGAGGCACAAACTGTCATTTGTTTGGGTAAAATACAGAAAAACTGCGTAAAAATGACCAGAACACAAAGAAAATGTGACTAAACGGACTCATGTTTTTCATGAATGGGTCGAGTGCAGAACAGATTTCATTACTTACGGACGTTTCACAGTTTTATTATTACCAAACACCACAAACCAAGTGTCCCAGATTTTTTTTTAATATATTAGAAATATGGTCACCCCAATATAATATAATTTAAGTAATAACGTTAAAAGCGGTTGGAAAATAAAAAACATGGATCTGTTTTCCTGCAATCTAACATTAACAGCTAACAGCTAACAGCTAACTTCTATGTAGGAATGATACGAGCTTTTAAACGAAAAAATATAAAATTGTAATTAAAATAGGGTGACCAGATTTTCAAATCCTAACTTCTATGTAGGAATGATACGAGCTTTTAAACGGAAAAAAATATTAAATTGTAAATAAAATGCGAACTTTTAAACCAGGAAGTGTAAATAAAGCAAAAACGTGCGCGTGCAACAGGCAACAAATCACGGGCTCCGCACCACGCACTGACGTTAACGTTAGATCCTAGCGCGAGGTTAAACTCACATTTCTCCAGATTTATGATCAAATTAAACACTTAAAATGTGATTCGGTCGAACGCGGGACCAGAGAGCAGTGAAATGTACGCGTCTGTTAAGTATAAATGTACTTACAGGGGGTAAATTTGATGTTTTTCGATGTTTCCGTAGCTTCTCTTCCGCCGTTGGCCGCAGCCGGACTATGCCGTCGTCATGGTAACAGAGACACGGGACACGCGCTCTCCTCCTCCGCGGCTCCAGAGACTGCGCATGCGCTGCTCACGGACCAGAGGGTCGTGGGTTCGAATCCCGTTATTATTATTATTATTATTATTATTATTATTATTATTATTATTATTATTATTATTATTATTATTATTATTATTATTATTATTTCATGTATTAATCATTTTACCCTTAATGCATGAAAACTAAGAGAAAGCAGCGGCGGAAAGCAACACATTTCAAAAGTATAAAGGGGTAAACAGTCTGTACTGAAAAATGGAAAGATAATGAGTTTCCTATTTCAAGGGTAGTCCTGGTTTAGTCCTGGTTTAGTCCTGTTTTAGCCCTGGTTTAGCCCTAGTTTAGTCCTAGTTTAATCCTGTTTTAGCCCTGTTTTAGACCTGGTTTAGACCTGGTTTAGACCTGTTTTAGACCTGGTTTAGTCCTGTTTTAGCCCTGGTTTAGACCTGGTTTAGTCCTGTTTTAGTCCTAGTTTAGTCCTGTTTTAGCCCTGGTGTAGACCTGGTGTAGACCTGGTTTAGTCCTGTTTTAGCCCTGTTTTAGACCTGGTTTAGACCTGGTTTAGACCTGGTTTAGACCTGTTTTAGTCCTAGTTTAGTCCTGTTTTAGCCCTGTTTTAGACCTGGTTTAGACCTGTTTTAGACCTGGTTTAGACCTGTTTTAGCCCTGTTTTAGACCCGGTTTAGCCCTGTTTTAGCCCTAGTTTGGACCTGATTTTGCTCAGATTGGTCAAAAATAGGGACACTGGGACATTTCTTGTATAAAACTGGGACAAATCAGTGGTTTTGTGTACATTTTATTTGTCGCATGTTTAGTGTTTGTCTACATTCCGCTCCAAGTACTGCAGCAATTTCCTAATGTTGTGAACCTGTTCATTCAGATGACAATAAAACCTTTCTGATTCTGATTCTGATTCTGCTGTATATGTGGTGTGTATATACTGCACACACACATACACACTGTCTGAGTGTAATAGTCACGTTGTTATTTGTCTGTTTGTGTTTATTTAATTCTCCTTTTGCTTTTCTGACTATTGTTATTTACACTGAATTCTGACCAGTGAAATAAACTGGACTCACCTTATTTTTCACTGGGAATAAACAGTTTGAAAACATCAGCACAAAAACATATGGTAGAAAGTATATATGTATATTATCAGTATGTTATAAGTATATGTATATGATATGAGCACATTTTGAGCCTGTAAACCCTCGCTGTGGCTAAGGACATTTCTGAGGTTTCAGCGTTCTGTTACAGGCGACATTTTGAGGACTTTGTGTTGCATTTTTGTATGAAAAGTGCTCCATAAATAAAGTGTGAGTGATTGACTTTCCACAATTCAAAAATATAATGAAAGAAATGAATGAAAGAAAACAGAAAACACAACTCCAGGTCTGTGTGATGAGGAAACTACATTAGAACAGAGCAGAGCGCGCCTGACCCCTGGTGGTGACACGGAGAACTACAACTATTTATCTCGTTCTGTTTGGGGAAATGAGTCCGTGTATTTGGCGAAATGTAAAGCGAAGAGTAGAGAGAATAATATTTTTATCAAAGGAAACATGAGCTGAGCCAAAACGGCCCCATCTCTCCTCTGTGGATTCGCCCCTAATCCGGAGCGCGTCCTTTTTCTGAGCCAATTACGTAACCTGCGTGATGAGTGACGTGAGAGCGTACAAACCGCACAGAGCGAGGAGGTTCTGAAGGAACACGGAAAAACGCGCAAAAACGACACTTTAAGCAAGTATAACGCGCAAAAACGACACTTAAAGCAACTAAAACGCGCAAAAACGACACTTAAAGCAACTATAACGCGCAAAAATGTCATTTTAAGCAACTATAACGCGCAAAAATGTCACTTTAAGCAAATATAACGCGCAAAAATGTCACTTTAAGCAAATATAACGCGCAAAACAAGACTTTACGCAACTATAACGCACAAAAACAAGATTAAGCAACTATGACGCGCAAAAACGATACTTTAGCAACTATAACGCAAAAACAACACTTTAAGCCGCTATAACGCGCAAACACGACACTTTAAACAAATATAACGCGTAAAAATAAGACCTTAAGCAAATTTAACGCGCAAAAACAAGACTTTAAGCAATTATAATGCACAAAAACAAGACTAAGCAGCTATAACGCACAAAACAACACTGTAAGCAAATATAACGCGCAAAAACGTTATTTTAAGCAACTATAACGCGCAAAAATGTCACTTTAAGCAACTATAACGCGCAAAAACAACACTTTAAGCAAATATAACGCGCAAAAACAACACTTTAATCAAATATAACGCGCAAAAACAACATCTCCTCTGTGGACTCACGGAGCGCGTCCTTTTTCTGAGCCAATTACGTAACCTGCGTGATGAGTGACGTGAGAGCGTACAAACCGCACGGAGCGAGGAGGAGAAAACAGTTCCGAAGCAGCACGGACCGGAGCCCAGGAGCCCCAGGAGCCCCAGGAGCCCCAGGAGCCCCAGGAGCCCCAGGAGCCGCGCCCCGCCGCCTCTCCAGACCCCGGGGGGAGGTGGATTTGCGGTATTTCGTATTTTTATCGTCGTTGGGAGATGCTGCTGCTGTTGTTGTGATGCTGTGGTGAGCGTCAGGGCGCGCGGAGGATGCGTCGTTGCCTGGAAACCAAACCGGAGCGAGGCGGAACCCAGAGCGAGGTCCGTGACAAACCCACAGCGCGCGTCCTGTTTTTATCCTGTTTTTACTCATTTATACTTTAAATATCAGTATTTTTATACATTTTATATCTGCGTTTATTCACTTTACTGAAACTAACCCGAAAAAAACATGACTAAACCAGGACTAAACCAGGACTAAACCAGGACTAAACCAGGACTGAACCAGGTCTAAACCAGGACTAAACCAGGTCTAAACCAGGACTAAACCAGGACTAAACCAGGACTAAACCAGGACTAAACCAGGTCTAAACCAGGTCTAAACCAGGACTAAACCAGGACTAAACCAGGTCTAAACCAGGACTAAACCAGGACTAAACCAGGACTAAACCAGGTCTAAACTAGGACTAAACCAGGACTAAACCAGGACTAAACCAGGTCTAAACCAGGACTAAACCAGGACTAAACCAGGACTAAACCAGGACTAAACCAGGACTAAACCAGGACTGAACCAGGACTGAACCAGGACTAACTCATCTCACTCAGAGCTGGAGTCGTGTTTGTTTCCTTCATGTTTGACTCTTTATTTATTATTCGTCTGTTACATCTGCAAAGCTCCAAACGCTCTGCTCCACCTCGTGATGTCATCAAGTGGGAGTTTCCGGCTGAACAGCTCCTTTCACCTTTAGTTCAGTCGAGGAAGAAAGATCATTTGTTCCATCAGATTAAGAATTTTAAACACCACAGAATTTCTCACTTTGAATTTTTTTTTTAACTCTGAAAAAACAGATTTGAATTATTTTTATTCAGAATTTTAATTCGTTAGTTTTAGTTTAAGTGCACTCTGTATTTTACACTCTGTATTTTACACTCTGTATTTTACACTCTGTATTTTACACTCAGTATTTTACACTCTGTATTTTACACTCAGTATTTTACACTCTGTATTTTACACTCTGTATTTTACACTCTGTATTTTACACTCTGTATTTTACACTCTGTATTTTACACTCAGTATTTTACACTCAGTATTTTACACTCTGTATTTTACCCTCAGTATTTTACACTCAGTATTTTACACTCTGTATTTTACACGCAGTATTTTACACTCAGTATTTTACACTCTGTATTTTACACGCAGTATTTTACACTCAGTATTTTACACTCTGTATTTTACACTCTGTATTTTACACTCTGTATTTTACCCTCAGTATTTTACACTCAGTATTTTACACTCTGTATTTTACCCTCAGTATTTTACACTCAGTATTTTACACTCTGTATTTTACACGCAGTATTTTACACTCAGTATTTTACACTCTGTATTTTACACTCTGTATTTTACACTCTGTATTTTACACTCTGTATTTTACCCTCAGTATTTTACACTCAGTATTTTACACTCTGTATTTTACACGCAGTATTTTACACTCTGTATTTTACACTCTGTATTTTACACTCTGTATTTTACCCTCAGTATTTTACACTCAGTATTTTACACTCTGTATTTTACACGCAGTATTTTACACTCAGTATTTTACACTCTGTATTTTACACGCAGTATTTTACACTCTGTATTTTACACTCTGTATTTTACACTCTGTATTTTACACTCTGTATTTTACACTCTGTATTTTACACTCTGTATTTTACACTCTGTATTTTACACTCTGTATTTTACACTCAGTATTTTACACTCTGTATTTTACACTCTGTATTTTACACTCTGTATTTTGACTGCTGAATTCGAGGACTTGAAAATGTCTGTGCTGAATATTTAAAAGGTGAAATTTTTATTTGGAATTTGAAACACATCGAAAAGATATAATTAAAATTTCAGCAAGTGAGAAATTCTGCGTATTTACAGTTCAAAGTCTGATGGAACAAATGATCTTCCGTAGTCGAGACTCCAGAGGCTGAAATGATCCAGATGATTCTAGTGAAGGTGTGCGGAGTTTAAAAACACAGTGGAGCACTTCCTGTATCGCCACATGATGACGTCACAAGGTGGAACAGAGAGTTTTCAGTTTGAGAGAAGAACTACACTACAAAAAAGGATTTTCTAGCATAGTTAAACTGACTTGAATTAAGCAGATTCATCTTAAAAGATCAATTTTAAGATTTTTTTTTTACTTAAATAAGATGTGTTTTTTTAACTTGTTTCAAGATCTTCATCCTGATTTATCTGATCTAAATATTACAACTTATTCTAAGCACTTTTTATATTAACTCAGTCCAGGTTAAGCCTCTTTAACTTCCTTCTCAAACCAATAAGGGGAAAAATCTGTCCATAAATACTTGAAACTCGTGTTTTCTGCTTAGAACAAGATTCAGATTTTGTCTTGTTTTAAGAAAACTTGGTAAGTGAAAATTTCTTACTGCACTGGCAGAAAAGTTCACTTAGGCCATTTTTGACAGGCCTTTTTTGCAGTGTACAAAGCCTAAATGTGCAGCTTTGTGAGTTAAACATGTGAATGAAACAGAAACACGACTCCAGGTGTTTGTGACGAGGAAACATTAGAACAGATCAGTGTCAGATGAACCTTTGAATGGTTTATTTGTCTCCTGACTGCGGCTCCTTCCTCCTCAGATGTTCGTGGCGTCGGCGTCGGCGTTGGCGCTGAGCTGAAGTCATGCCCTGCTCCTGTGCCCAGTGGAGGAGGTGGATCCGGCCCCTGGTCCTGGTCCTGTACTCGCTCCTCCTGCTGGGCCTGGTGCCCCTGTGCATCTGGGAGCTGCAGAAGGACGAGGTGAGAAGGACTAAACCAGGACTAAACCAGGACTAAACCAGGTCTAAACCAGGTCTAAACCAGGACTAAACCAGGCCTAAACCAGGTCTAAACCAGGTCTAAACCAGGCCTAAACCAGGCCTAAACCAGGTCTAAACCAGGTCTAAACCAGGACTAAACCAGGCCTAAACCAGGTCTAAACCAGGTCTAAACCAGGCCTAAACCAGGCCTAAACCAGGCCTAAACCAGGCCTAAACCAGGCCTAAACCAGGACTAAACCAGGTCTAAACCAGGTCGAAATCAGGTCTAAACAAGGTCTAAACCAGGTCTAAACCAGGACTAAACCAGGACTAAACCAGGTCTAAACCAGGTCGAAATCAGGTCTAAACAAGGTCTAAACCAGGCCTAAACCAGGTCTAAACCAGGTCTAAACCAAGTCTAAACCAGGCCTAAACCAGGCCTAAACCAGGCCTAAACCAGGCCTAAACCAGGACTAAACCAGGTCTAAACCAGGTCGAAATCAGGTCTAAACAAGGTCTAAACCAGGACTAAACCAGGACTAAACAGGACTAAACAGGACAGATGGAGCAGAGGATGAAGATGATGCTGTTCTTCTTGCAGGTCGGGACTCACAGTAAAGCCTGGTTCATCGCTGGAATTTTTGTGTTCCTGACCATTCCCATCTCTCTGTGGGGAATTCTGCAGCATCTGGTCCACTACACCCAGCCGGAGCTCCAGAAGCCCATCATCAGGTCCACCTAAACACAGACCATCATCAGGTCCACCTAAACACAGACCATCATCAGGTCCACCTACACTCAGACCATCATCAGGTCCACCTAAACACAGACCATCATCAGGTCCACCTAAACACAGACCATCATCAGGTCCACCTACACTCAGACCATCATCAGGTCCACCTACACTCAGACCATCATCAGGTCCACCTACACTCAGACCATCATCAGGTCCTCCTACACTCAGACCATCATCAGGTCCACCTACACTCAGACCATCATCAGGTCCTCCTACACTCAGACCATCATCAGGTCCACCTACACTCACAGACCATCATCAGGTCCACCTACACTCAGACCATCATCAGGTCCACCTACACTCAGACCATCATCAGGTCCACCTACACTCAGACCATCATCAGGTCCACCTACACTCAGACCATCATCAGGTCCACCTAAACACAGACCATCATCAGGTCCACCTACACTCAGACCATCATCAGGTCCACCTACACTCAGACCATCATCAGGTCCACCTACACTCAGACCATCATCAGGTCCACCTACACTCAGACCATCATCAGGTCCTCCTACACTCAGACCATCATCAGGTCCACCTACACTCAGACCATCATCAGGTCCACCTACACTCAGACTATCATCAGGTCCACCTACACTCACAGACCATCATCAGGTCCACCTACACTCAGACCATCACCAGCTCCACCCACACTCTCAGACCATCATCAGGTCCACCTAAACTCAGACCATCATCAGGTCCACCTACACTCACAGACCATCATCAGGTTCACCTAAACACAGACCATCATCAGGTCCACCTAAACACAGACCATCATCAGGTCCTCCTAAACACAGACCATCATCAGGTCCACCTACACTCACAGACCATCATCAGGTCCACCTACACTCAGACCATCATCAGGTCCACCTAAACACAGACCATCATCAGGTCCACCTACACTCAGACCATCATCAGGTCCACCTACACTCAGACCATCATCAGGTCCTCCTACACTCAGACCATCATCAGGTCCACCTAAACTCTCAGACCATCATCAGGTCCTCCTACACTCAGACCATCATCAGGTCCTCATACACACAGACCATAATCTGTTCAACCTAAACTCTCAGACCATCATCAGGTCCTCCTACACTCAGACCATCATCAGGTCCACCTACACTCAGACCATCATCAGGTCCACCTACACTCAGACCATCATCAGGTCCACCTACACTCAGACCATCATCAGGTCCACCTACACTCAGACCATCATCAGGTCCACCTAAACTCACAGACCATCATCAGATCCACCTACACTCAGACCATCATCAGGTCCACCTACACTCAGACCATCATCAGGTCCACCTACACTCAGACCATCATCAGGTCCACCTACACTCACAGACCATCATCAGGTTCACCTACACTCAGACCATCATCAGGTCCACCTAAACACAGACCATCATCAGGTCCACCTAAACTCTCAGACCATCATCAGGTCCTCCTACACTCAGACCATCATCAGGTCCACCTACACTCAGACCATCATCAGGTCCACCTACACTCAGACCATCATCAGGTCCACCTACACTCAGACCATCATCAGGTCCACCTAAACACAGACCATCATCAGGTCCACCTAAACACAGACCATCATCAGGTCCACCTAAACTCTCAGACCATCATCAGGTCCACCTACACTCACAGACCATCATCAGGTCCACCTACACTCAGACCATCATCAGGTCCACCTAAACTCAGACCATCATCAGGTCCTCCTACACTCAGACCATCATCAGGTCCACCTACACTCAGACCATCATCAGGTCCACCTACACTCAGACCATCATCAGGTCCACCTAAACACAGACCATCATCAGGTCCACCTACACTCAGACCATCATCAGGTCCACCTACACTCAGACCATCATCAGGTCCACCTACACTCAGACCATCATCAGGTCCACCTACACTCAGACCATCATCAGGTCCACCTACACTCACAGACCATCATCAGGTTCACCTAAACACAGACCATCATCAGGTCCACCTAAACTCTCAGACCATCATCAGGTCCTCCTACACTCACAGACCATCATCAGGTCCTCCTACACTCAGACCATCATCAGGTCCACCTACACTCAGACCATCATCAGGTCCACCTACACTCAGACTATCATCAGGTCCACCTACACTCAGACCATCATCAGGTCCACCTACACTCAGACCATCATCAGGTCCACCTACACTCAGACCATCATCAGGTCCACCTAAACTCAGACCATCATCAGGTCCACCAAAACTCTCAGACACTCATCAGGTCCACCTACACTCAGACACTCATCAGGTCCACCTACACTCACAGACCATCATCAGGTCCACCTACACTCAGACCATCATCAGGTCCACCTACACTCAGACCATCATCAGGTCCACCTACACTCAGACCATCATCAGGTCCACCTACACTCAGACCATCATCAGGTCCACCTACACTCAGACTATCATCAGGTCCACCTACACTCAGACCATCATCAGGTCCACCTACACACACAGACCATCATCAGGTCCACCTACACTCAGACTATCATCAGGTCCACCTACACTCAGACCATCATCAGATCCACCTACACTCAGACCATCATCAGGTCCACCTACACTCAGACCATCATCAGGTCCACCTACACTCACAGACCATCATCAGGTCCACCTACACTCAGACCATCATCAGGTCCACCTAAACACAGACCATCATCAGGTCCACCTACACACAGACCATCATCAGGTCCACCTAAACTCTCAGACCATCATCAGGTCCACCTACACTCAGACCATCATCAGGTCCACCTACACTCAGACCATCATCAGGTCCACCTACACTCACAGACCATCATCAGGTTCACCTACACTCAGACCATCATCAGGTCCACCTAAACACAGACCATCATCAGGTCCACCTACACACAGACCATCATCAGGTCCACCTAAACTCTCAGACCATCATCAGGTCCACCTACACTCAGACCATCATCAGGTCCACCTACACACAGACCATCATCAGGTCCACCTAAACTCTCAGACCATCATCAGGTCCACCTACACTCAGACCATCATCAGGTCCACCTACACTCAGACCATCATCAGGTCCACCTACACACAGACCATCATCAGGTCCACCTACACACAGACCATCATCAGGTCCACCTACACTCTCAGACCATCATCAGGTCCTCCTACACTCAGACCATCATCAGGTCCACCTACACTCACAGACCATCATCAGGTTCACCTAAACACAGACCATCATCAGGTCCACCTAAACTCTCAGACCATCATCAGGTCCTCCTACACTCACAGACCATCATCAGGTCCTCCTACACTCAGACCATCATCAGGTCCACCTACACTCAGACCATCATCAGGTCCACCTACACTCAGACCATCATCAGGTCCACCTACACTCACAGACCATCATCAGGTCCACCTACACTCAGACCATCATCAGGTCCACCTAAACTCTCAGACCATCATCATGTCCACCAACACTCAGACCATCATCAGGTCCACCTACACTCACAGACCATCATCAGGTCCACCTACACTCAGACCATCATCAGGTCCACCTACACTCAGACCATCATCAGGTCCACCTACACTCAGACCATCATCAGGTCCACCTACACTCAGACCATCATCAGGTCCACCTACACACAGACCATCATCAGGTCCACCTAAACTCTCAGACCATCATCAGGTCCACCTACACTCAGACCATCATCAGGTCCACCTACACTCAGACCATCATCAGGTCCACCTACACACAGACCATCATCAGGTCCACCTACACTCAGACCATCATCAGGTCCACCTACACTCAGACCATCATCAGGTCCACCTACACACAGACCATCATCAGGTCCACCTAAACTCTCAGACCATCATCAGGTCCTCCTACACTCAGACCATCATCAGGTCCTCCTACACTCACAGACCATCATCAGGTCCTCCTACACTCAGACCATCATCAGGTCCTCCTACACTCAGACCATCATCATGTCCACCTACACTCAGACCATCATCAGGTCCACCTACACTCAGACCATCATCAGGTCCTCCTAAACTCAGACCATCATCAGGTCCTCCTACACTCAGACCATCATCAGGTCCACCTAAACACAGACCATCATCAGGTCCACCTACACACAGACCATCATCAGGTCCACCTACACTCAGACCATCATCAGGTCCACCTACACTCAGACCATCATCAGGTCCACCTACACTCAGACCATCATCAGGTCCACCTAAACTCACAGACCATCATCAGGTCCACCTACACTCACAGACCAACATCAGGTCCACCTACACTCAGACCATCATCAGGTCCACCTACACACAGACCATCATCAGGTCCACCTACACTCAGACCATCATCAGGTCCTCCTACACTCAGACCATCATCAGGTCCTCCTACACTCACAGACCATCATCAGGTCCTCCTACACTCAGACCATCATCATGTCCACCTACACTCAGACCATCATCAGGTCCACCTACACTCAGACCATCATCAGGTCCTCCTACACTCAGACCATCATCAGGTCCTCCTACACTCACAGACCATCATCACTAGAACTAGATTTCCATGTGTCCTTATATCTGTGGAATCCCTCAGTGGTCCAGGTTTAAACCAGGTCTAAACCAGGTCTAAACCAGGTCTGAACCAGGTCCAAACCAGGACTAAACCAGGTCCATGGGTGTACTCTAGTCTCTTTGCTCTTACACTTGTTGTGCTCCAGATCCAGATTGTTCTAAACACGTTCAGGAAATGTTCTAAAGGTTCTAAAGGTTCTAAAAGTTCTAAAAGTTCTAAAGGTTCTAAAGGTTCTTCTGTCCTGAAAATGGGACTTTTTTAGGATCCAGACCTGAGGAACACGAAGATCTGGTTTCGATACTCGTTTAGTATCGATTAGGATTTGATTTTCGATACTTCTGACAAAACTAATGTCGTCTGAAATACAGGAATTTTCTGTTTAGTCCTGGTTTAGTTTTTAGACCTGGTTTAGACCTAGTTTAGTCTTGGTTAGGATCTGGTTTAGACCTGGTTTAGACCTGGACCACTGAGGGATTCCACAGATATGGGAACAGAAAAGAAAGTTTTACCGTTTAATGTGGAAAATCAGGATATTTGCCGTGTTTTTGTGCTCCTCTTCAGGACATTTGACGTGTTTTTTGTTCTTTCAGGACATTTGACGTGTTTTTTGTTCTTTCAGGATTCTGTGGATGGTGCCGATCTACAGCCTGGACAGTGTGAGTATCGACGGAAAACGGAGGCTAAAAATAGTGTAGCTAACGAGATCAGCATCCTGTCGTGTCCATAACTTCATTTCAGTTTCACTCTGAGCCTCCTTGTCTCAGACCGCGATTAATGTGACACGGAGGAACACGATTACCACTGGATGACGTCACAAGGTGCAACAGACGGACTCGACGCGAATGAAATTGACAACTTTGATTTAATTTCCATCAACTTTATTTGATTTTGTTCATCCAACTTTTCTTTGTGTAGCACATTTTAGAAACAAGACGGTTTCCAAAGTGTTTCTCACAGCAACGCAACACATTTCATTCTCAAACGTCAGCAGAATTATGTCCCAGACGACATCATAGGAACTAATCGAATGAATAGATAAAAGAATAATAATAAAATCAATTAATACAAAGAATAAAATGGGGAAATAAAACAAAAAAATAAAAAGAATAAATAATAATAATGATAATAAAAAGACACAGGAGACCACATAACTCTTGCTGTATTAAAAGACAGAGAGTAAAAGTGTGTTTTAAGATGAGACTTAAACCCTCCTCTAGGGGGCGCTGTTGGGACCTGGGGCTCAGTATGTTCCAGAGTTTGGGGCCGGTCACAGAGAAGATTCTGGCCTCCTGGTTTTAAGTCTCACCTTGGGCCCCACGAGCTGGAGCTCAGATCACACGAGGAGTAAATCTGGACGAGGTCTGAGGGGGAACTCCGGGCCGGAACTTTCAGCGCTTTAAAAACAAACAACCAAATCTTAAAATCGAGTGTTTAATGAACAGGAAGCAAAGACGTGAGGACTGGGGTGATGTGACTGTGCTTTTTCTCCCTGTTAAAAGGCACATTCGAAGTGCATTTTGGTAACTCTTTATTATTAGTCTGTCTGCATCTCCACAGCTCCAAACGCTCTGTTCCACCTTGTGATGTCATCGTGTGGTAAGTTAAAACGCCTTACCGGTAAATTAATAACACTTTCCTTTATTTGAGTCGATTCGACTTGTCAAGTCAAATGATCGACCAATAATGGAACGAGTGTGTTTTTCTTCAGTTCAAAAAGTTTATTGTAAATTCCTCAAACAAAGAAATACAAAGAATCCAAATTGTGTTTCTCACTCCTGTGCGTGTAAATAAATAATACCGTATTTACTGGACTATAAGTTGCACCAGCCAAAAAATGCAGAAGAAGGAAAATGAAGAAGAAGGAAAACAAACATATATAAGTCACATTTTTGGGGGGAATTAATTTGATAAAATCAGAGCCCAAGAGCCGACATTTCAGCATTTCAAACTGTCTGTTCAGATCTGCTGCAGTTTTTGGGTCGTCCTCCGCTTTTCACGCGTCTCTTACAAGTTTCTCATCACTTTAAACTTTCTTTCTGCTGCTTGATCACAGTTTTCAGCTGCAGATTTCACCACTCGCGGCTCATAATCGCAGGATATGATTTTCTTTTTGGGGCCGTTTGTGTTCAGTCTTTCTCATTCGTCCTTATAAGTTGATGGTTAAACTTTTCAGTGGTGCAGGAGTAAAGGGAGGAGCAGATACTGGTACACACGCCTACAGCGCCCCCTCGTGGAAATTATATATTTTAATATATAAGTAACACCTGAGTATAAGTCGCAGCCCAGTGCAGTGAAGAATACGGTCATAAATGGAAAAGTCCCAGTGTCCTTTGGGGAGTTCAAGTGAAGTTTAATTCAAGCAACATTAGGTTCTGTGCAGAGTTCTTGTTTTTCTTGTCTTAGGTTTATGGTTTATCTCGAGCATGGGACACAAAATCATATGTACAGACATGCAAACTCCAAATACAAGAAACAAAAAGAATTACATAAATCAAAATAATTTAAACAAGGATGATCAAATTTGTTTACATGCCTGAAAAGGAGTGGGAGGAAGTAAAAAAAAATCCCACCCCTTCTCCAAAATTAGAAATAGTCCCTTTTTCACTTCCTGTTAGTTTTTCATTAGGACTTAAGCAACTTTACAGACCTAAGTCATCGATCACATTTAAATGATACTGTACTGATCAGCCACAGCAAACATTAAATAGTTCTTAAAGTTGAACTCTGTCCCGTCTGAAGCTAAAGTCCGTTTCTAGAGGAGGTGAATTCTGTCAGGAGCCAAAAAACTGTCAAGGCAACAAACTAGTGCAGTGATGGGGGCAAGTTCTGAACTAGTATAGTGATGGGGGCAAGTTCTGAACTAGTGTAGTGATGGGGGCAAGTTCTGAACTAGTGCAGTGATGGGGGCAAGTTCTGAACTAGTTTAGTGATGGGGGCAAGTTCTGAACTAGTGTAGTGATGGGGGCAAGTTCTGAACTAGTGTAGTGATGGGGGCAAGTTCTGAACTTCCACGTAAAACACCAATTTGCTTCAGACTGAAGAAGCTTAACTCCACTTTAACCCATCTGACAACAGCCACGAGTCTAACAAACCAAACGCTCTGCCTGGTTCACTCATTAGTGTCTGGAAACGTTAGAAAACATCTTTATAAGCACCTCACACTTCCCTCTGCTGATTTCCCACTGCACAGGCCAAAGCCCAAAAGACTCGATCGCCGATGTCGTTTCTAATCCCATTTATTTACAAGTGAATTATATTTTTTGAAAAATGCTAAAAAATACATTCCCGAACCATTTTCTTTCAACAACTCAGTTTCTCTTCGTCTTCTCCGTCAGTAGTCGATCTTCACTTCGACTCGAGCCTCTCGCCGCCGCTGGAGTCGACAGTCGAGTCTTTTGGGCTTTGGCCTGTGCAGTGGGAAGTGTGGCAAGATGTGTTTTCATACTTTAAGCAGAAAAAGTCTGGCTCCACGTCGCGTAAACGCGCTCAGAATGTGCCTGTCCTGTGGTCAGTGGCTCGCCCTCAGGTACCCCAGTCTGGCCATCTACGTGGACACCTGCCGCGAGTGCTACGAGGCCTACGTCATCTACAACTTCCTGGTGTTCCTGCTCAACTTCCTGAGTCAGCAGCACCCGAACCTTGCCGTGATGCTGGAGGTCCAACAGCAACAGCCCCACCTGCCCCCCCTCTGCTGCTGCCCCCCCTGGCCCATGGGCGAGTAAGAGCCGGGGGCAATAAGCACTGTTCTGTCACTTATACAAGAGGGTGGGGAGTAGGGAGTATTATCTGTCACATAAGGGTGAGTTTTACAGTTGTAGGGAGTATTATCTGTCACATAAGGGTGAGTTTTACAGTTGTAGGGAGTATTATCTGTCACATAAGGGTGAGTTTTACAGTTGTAGGGAGTATTATCTGTCACATAAGGGTGAGTTTTACAGTTGTAGGGAGTATTATCTGTGACATAAGTGAGTTGTACAGTTGTAGGGAGTATTATCTGTGACATAAGGTGAGTTGTACAGTTGTAGGGAGTATTATCTGTGACATAAGTGAGTTGTACAGTTGTAGGGAGTATTATCTGTGACATAAGGTGAGTTGTACAGTTGTAGGGAGTATTATCTGTCACATAAGGGTGAGTTATTGTTGTAGGGAGTATTATCTGTCACATAAGGGTGAGTTATTGTTGTAGGGAGTATTATCTGTCACATAAGGGGAGTTGTACAGTTGTAGGGAGTATTATCTGTGACATAAGTGAGTTGTACAGTTGTAGGGAGTATTATCTGTGACATAAGGTGAGTTGTACAGTTGTAGGGAGTATTATCTGTGACATAAGTGAGTTGTACAGTTGTAGGGAGTATTATCTGTGACATAAGGTGAGTTGTACAGTTGTAGGGAGTATTATCTGTCACATAAGGGTGAGTTTTACAGTTGTAGGGAGTATTATCTGTCACATAAGGGTGAGTTGTACAGTTGTAGGGAGTATTATCTGTCACATAAGGGTGAGTTTTACAGTTGTAGGGAGTATTATCTGTCACATAAGGGTGAGTTTTACAGTTGTAGGGAGTATTATCTGTCACATAAGGGTGAGTTGTACAGTTGTAGGGAGTATTATCTGTCACATAAGGGTGAGTTTTACAGTTGTAGGGAGTATTATCTGTCACATAAGGGTGAGTTGTACAGTTGTAGGGAGTATTATCTGTCACATAAGGGTGAGTTGTACAGTTGTAGGGAGTATTATCTGTCACATAAGGGTGAGTTGTACAGTTGTAGGGAGTATTATCTGTCACATAAGGGTGAGTTTTACAGTTGTAGGGAGTATTATCTGTCACATAAGGGTGAGTTTTACAGTTGTAGGGAGTATTATCTGTCACATAAGGGTGAGTTGTACAGTTGTAGGGAGTATTATCTGTCACATAAGGTGAGTTGTTGTACAGCTGTATTTAAAAAGTAGTAAACATAAAGAAAAATTCAGTGAATAAGAGGGTTGTCCAAATGTTTGACTGCTGTATACGTGAAACTTGACCATGTTCATACTTGTCAGACATTCTCAGACTTTCTTAGACCTTCTTAGACCTTCTCAGACCTTCTTAGACCGTCTCAGACCTTCTCAGACCGTCTCAGACCTTCTTAGACCTTTTGAGACCTTCTCAGACCGTCTCAGACCTTCTTAGACCTTCCCAGACCTTCTCAGACCGTCTCAGACCTTCTTAGACCTTTTGAGACCTTCTCAGACCGTCTCAGACCTTCTTAGACCTTCTCAGACCTTCTTAGACCTTTTCAGACCTTCTCAGACCGTCTCAGACCTTCTTAGACCTTCTTAGACCTTCTCAGACCTTCTCAGACCTTCTTAGACCTTCTCAGACCTTCTCAGACCGTCTCAGACCTTCTTAGACCTTCCCAGACCTTCTCAGACCTTTTTAGACCTTCTCATACCTTCTTCCTGTTGTTGTTCTCAGGGTGCTGCTGTTCAGGTGTAAACTGGGCGTGCTCCAGTACACGGTGGTCAGACCCGTCACCACGGTGATCGCTCTGTGAGTCTGTTTGTTTTTTCCGGATTATAATGAACATATAGAAAACGCACAGCTTCTGGTGGTGGTACTTTGGGCCTCCTTTAGATTTATCTTCACCCGATCACCCAAACTCCTGTATATGACGACATTCAGCCCCGTGATGGATCGTTTGGATGAGTGGATCTTCGTCAGGTCCTGGATCTCTCTGTGCCAGTCCTATATAAACCCTCTGCTCACTGGTTGGTCGGCCAATCCTAAAGTGAGTCATGAAGATCCACTGATCGAAATGTTGTCACTTATTAAAAGCAGTTTGGGAGTGAGCTTTGTCTCGCTTTCTGAGTTCGCTGTAGTGGCCTTGCGTCTACCTGCACCTTTTAGAACATTCAGCCATGCCACAAACTCGCTGTGCTGAGCTCTTCTGTAAGAGGGGCGTCCTCTGAGCCACCACCACTCACAGAACACTTTTACACAACACTGCACTGCCTTCTTTGTCATGCTTTAGACCTCTTTTAGTCCACGTCTAGTCCTGGTTTAGTCCTGATTAGCCCAGTTCTGATTCTCTTGTAGGATCTGTCAGCTGTGTGGAGTTTATGATGAGGCAAACTTCAGCTTCAGGAACGCCTGGTCCTACCTGGTCATCATCAACAACATCTCCCAGCTGGTACCACAGACCTGCTCTGTCACTGTCACTGTTCTACACCATCTGGACCTTAGTGTCAAACTGAATTCAGACACAGCAGATGTTCCTCACTGTGGCTTTAACCCTGTTGTGTTGCGTTTGCAGTTTGCCATGTACTGCCTGGTGCTGCTGTACCGCGCTCTGAAGGAGGAGCTCACGCCCATCAGGCCCGTGGGGAAGTTCCTCTGCGTCAAACTGGTCGTCTTCGTCTCCTTCTGGTAACAGATCCACTTATGTAAATGAAACTGAGGTTAGAGGAGCCAAAGTCTGTCCTTAAAGAGTCAAAGTCTGTCCTTAAAGAGCCAAAGTCTGTCCTTAAAGAGCCAAACTCTGTCCTTAAAGAGCCAAAGTCTGTCCTTAAAGAGCCAAAGTCTGTCCTTAAAGAGCCAAAGTCTGTCCTTAAAGAGCCAAAGTCTGTCCTTAAAGAGCCAAAGTCTGTCCTTAAAGAGCCAAACTCTGTCCTTAAAGAGCCAAAGTCTGTCCTTAAAGAGCCAAAGTCTGTCCTTAAAGAGCCAAAGTCTGTCCTTAAAGAGCCAAAGTCTGTCCTTAAAGAGCCAAACTCTGTCCTTAAAGAGCCAAAGTCTGTCCTTAAAGAGCCAAAGTCTCTTCTTAAAGAGCCTAACTATTCTAAAAGAGCCAAAGTCTGTTCTGTTCTGTCAGAAGCCAAAAAACGGCACAGATCAGTGTTTCCTCAGTGGAGATCTGACTGTGGCAGTGAGTCTGTCAAGGCAACAAACTAGTGCAGTGATGGGGGCAAGTTCTGAACTAGTGTAGTGATGGGGGCAAGTTCTGAACTAGTGCAGTGATGGGGGCAAGTTCTGAACTAGTGTAGTGATGGGGGCAAGTTCTGAACTAGTGTAGTGATGGGGCAAGTTCTGAACTAGTGTAGTGATGGGGGCAAGTTCTTTACTAGTGTAGTGATGGGGGCAAGTTCTGAACTTCCACGTAAAACACCAATTTGCTTCACACTGAAGAAGTTTAACTCCACTTTAACCCATCTGACAACAGCCACGAGTCTAACAAACCAAACGCTCTGCCTGCTTCACTCAGTGTCTGGAAATGTTAGAAAACATCTTTATAAGCACCTCACACTTCCCTCTGTTGATTTCCCACTGCACAGGCCAAAGCCCAAAAGACTCGATCGCCGACTCCAGAAGCAACAAGTGAGAATCGACTACTGACGGAGAAGAAGAAGAGAAACTGAAAGTTGTTGAAAAAAATGGTTGGGGAATGTATTTTTTTTTCAGTGTTTTTCAAAAAATATAATTCACTGGTAAAAAACGGGATTAGAAACGACATCGGTGATCGAGTCTTTTGGGCTTTTGTGCAGTGGGAAATCAACAGAGGGAAGTGTGAGGTGCTTATGAAGTTGTTTTCTAACGTTTCCAGACACTAATGAGTGAACCAGGCAGAGCGTTTGGTTTGTTTGACTCGTGGCTGTTGTCAGATGGGTTAAAGTGGAGTTAAGCTTCTTCAGTCTGAAGGAAATTGGTGTTTTACGTGGAAGTGAAGAACTTGCCCCCATCACTACACTAATTTGTTTTACCTGTTGTGTGTTCGTGTCATGTTGTTGTGCGTTCGTGTCATGTTGTTGTGCGTTCGTGTCATGTTGTTGTGCGTTTGCGTCATGTTGTTGTGCGTTCGTGTCATGTTGTTGTGCATTTGTGTCATGTTGTTGTGCGTTTGCGTCATGTTGTTGTGCATTCGTGTCATGTTGTTGTGCGTTCGTGTCATGTTGTGCGTTCGTGTCATGTTGTTGTGCATTCGTGTCATGTTGTTGTGCGTTCGTGTCATGTTGTGCGTTCGTGTCATGTTGTTGTGCATTCGTGTCATGTTGTTGTGCGTTCGTGTCATGTTGTTGTGCGTTCGTGTCATGTTGTTGTGCGTTCGTGTCATGTTGTTGTGCGTTCGTGTCATGTTGTGCGTTCGTGTCATGTTGTGCGTTCGTGTCATGTTGTTGTGCGTTCGTGTCATGTTGTTGTGCATTCGTGTCATGTTGTTGTGCGTTCGTGTCATGTTGTTGTGCGTTCGTGTCATGTTGTTGTGCATTCGTGTCATGTTGTTGTGCGTTTGCGTCATGTTGTGCGTTCGTGTCATGTTGTTGTGCATTCGTGTCATGTTGTTGTGCGTTTGCGTCATGTTGTGCGTTCGTGTCATGTTGTTGTGCGTTCGTGTCATGTTGTTGTGCGTTCGTGTCATGTTGTTGTGCGTTCGTGTCATGTTGTTGTGCATTCGTGTCATGTTGTTGTGCGTTTGCGTCATGTTGTTGTGCATTCGTGTCATGTTGTTGTGCGTTCGTGTCATGTTGTTGTGCATTCGTGTCATGTTGTTGTGCGTTTGCGTCATGTTGTTGTGCGTTCGTGTCATGTTGTTGTGCATTCGTGTCATGTTGTTGTGCGTTCGTGTCATGTTGTTGTGCGTTCGTGTCATGTTGTTGTGCGTTCATGTCATGTTGTTGTGCGTTCGTGTCATGTTGTGCGTTCGTGTCATATTGTGCGTTCATGTCATGTTGTTGTGCGTTCGTGTCATGTTGTGCATTCGTGTCATGTTGTTGTGCGTTCGTGTCATGTTGTTGTGCGTTCATGTCATGTTGTTGTGCGTTCGTGTCATGTTGTGCGTTCGTGTCATGTTGTTGTGCGTTCGTGTCATGTTGTTGTGCATTCGTGTCATGTTGTTGTGCGTTCGTGTCATGTTGTTGTGCGTTCGTGTCATGTTGTTGTGCATTTGCGTCATGTTGTTGTGCATTCGTGTCATGTTGTTGTGCGTTCGTGTCATGTTGTTGTGCATTTGCGTCATGTTGTTGTGCGTTCGTGTCATGTTGTTGTGCGTTCGTGTCATGTTGTTGTGCGTTCGTGTCATGTTGTTGTGCATTCGTGTCATGTTGTTGTGCGTTCATGTCATGTTGTGCGTTCCTGTCATGTTGTGCGTTCGTGTCATGTTGTTGTGCGTTCGTGTCATGTTGTTGTGCGTTCGTGTCATGTTGTTGTGCGTTCGTGTCATGTTGTGCGTTCGTGTCATGTTGTGCGTTCGTGTCATGTTGTTGTGCGTTCATGTCATGTTGTGCGTTCGTGTCATGTTGTTGTGCGTTCATGTCATGTTGTTGTGCGTTCGTGTCATGTTGTTGTGCGTTCGTGTCATGTTGTTGTGCGTTCGTGTCATGTTGTTGTGCGTTCGTGTCATGTTGTGCGTTCATGTCATGTTGTTGTGCATTCGTGTCATGTTGTTGTGCGTTCGTGTCATGTTGTTGTGCGTTCGTGTCATGTTGTTGTGCGTTCGTGTCATGTTGTTGTGCGTTCGTGTCACGTTGTTGTGCGTTCGTGTCATGTTGTTGTGCGTTCGTGTCATGTTGTGCGTTCGTGTCATGTTGTTGTGCGTTCGTGTCACGTTGTTGTGCGTTCGTGTCATGTTGTTGTGCGTTCGTGTCATGTTGTGCGTTCGTGTCATGTTGTTGTGCGTTCGTGTCATGTTGTTGTGCGTTCGTGTCATGTTGTGCGTTCGTGTCATGTTGTTGTGCGTTCGTGTCATGTTGTTGTGCGTTCGTGTCACGTTGTTGTGCGTTCGTGTCATGTTGTTGTGCGTTCGTGTCATGTTGTGCATTCGTGTCATGTTGTTGTGCGTTCCTGTCATGTTGTTGTGCGTTCGTGTCATGTTGTTGTGCGTTCGTGTCACGTTGTTGTGCGTTCGTGTCATGTTGTTGTGCGTTCGTGTCATGTTGTTGTGCGTTCGTGTCATGTTGTGCATTCGTGTCATGTTGTTGTGCGTTCGTGTCATGTTGTTGTGCGTTCGTGTCATGTTGTTGCGCGTTCGTGTCATGTTGTTGTGCGTTCGTGTCATGTTGTTGTGCGTTCGTGTCATGTTGTTGTGCGTTCGTGTCATGTTGTTGTGCGTTCGTGTCATGTTGTTGTGCGTTCGTGTCATGTTGTTGTGCGTTCGTGTCATGTTGTTGTGCGTTCGTGTCATGTTGTGCGTTCGTGTCATGTTGTTGTGCGTTCGTGTCATGTTGTTGTGCATTCGTGTCATGTTGTTGTGCGTTCGTGTCATGTTGTTGTGCGTTCGTGTCATGTTGTTGTGCATTTGCGTCATGTTGTTGTGCATTCGTGTCATGTTGTTGTGCGTTCGTGTCATGTTGTTGTGCATTTGCGTCATGTTGTTGTGCATTCGTGTCATGTTGTTGTGCATTTGCGTCATGTTGTTGTGCATTCGTGTCATGTTGTTGTGCGTTCGTGTCATGTTGTTGTGCGTTCGTGTCATGTTGTTGTGCGTTCGTGTCATGTTGTTGTGCATTCGTGTCATGTTGTTGTGCGTTCATGTCATGTTGTGCGTTCCTGTCATGTTGTGCGTTCGTGTCATGTTGTTGTGCGTTCGTGTCATGTTGTTGTGCGTTCGTGTCATGTTGTTGTGCGTTCGTGTCATGTTGTGCGTTCGTGTCATGTTGTTGTGCGTTCATGTCATGTTGTGCGTTCGTGTCATGTTGTGCGTTCGTGTCATGTTGTTGTGCGTTCATGTCATGTTGTTGTGCGTTCGTGTCATGTTGTTGTGCGTTCGTGTCATGTTGTTGTGCGTTCGTGTCATGTTGTTGTGCGTTCGTGTCATGTTGTGCGTTCATGTCATGTTGTTGTGCATTCGTGTCATGTTGTTGTGCGTTCGTGTCATGTTGTTGTGCGTTCGTGTCATGTTGTTGTGCGTTCGTGTCATGTTGTTGTGCGTTCGTGTCACGTTGTTGTGCGTTCGTGTCATGTTGTTGTGCGTTCGTGTCATGTTGTGCGTTCGTGTCATGTTGTTGTGCGTTCGTGTCACGTTGTTGTGCGTTCGTGTCATGTTGTTGTGCGTTCGTGTCATGTTGTGCGTTCGTGTCATGTTGTTGTGCGTTCGTGTCATGTTGTTGTGCGTTCGTGTCATGTTGTGCGTTCGTGTCATGTTGTTGTGCGTTCGTGTCACGTTGTTGTGCGTTCGTGTCATGTTGTTGTGCGTTCGTGTCATGTTGTGCATTCGTGTCATGTTGTTGTGCGTTCCTGTCATGTTGTTGTGCGTTCGTGTCATGTTGTTGTGCGTTCGTGTCACGTTGTTGTGCGTTCGTGTCATGTTGTTGTGCGTTCGTGTCATGTTGTTGTGCGTTCGTGTCATGTTGTGCATTCGTGTCATGTTGTTGTGCGTTCGTGTCATGTTGTTGTGCGTTCGTGTCATGTTGTTGTGCGTTCGTGTCATGTTGTTGTGCGTTCGAGTCACGTTGTTGTGCGTTCGTGTCATGTTGTGCGTTCGTGCTGTGTGCAGGCAGGCTGTTCTGATCGCCATCCTGGTCAAAGTGGGAGTGATCTCGGACAAACACACGTGGGACTGGGAGAGCGTGGAGGCCGTGGCCACCGGGCTTCAGGTGAGAGGACGGGACTTTTTTTTAATGAATTTATTTATTTTTATTAATGTTTTTTATTTTGTTGATTGTGTTTTTTATGTTGTTGATTCTGTTGTCGCGTTGTTTCCGTCTCTCCAGGATTTCATCATCTGTATCGAGATGTTCCTAGCCGCCATCGCTCACCACTACAGCTTCACCTACAAGCCTTACGTACAGGTCAGAAAGAGTTTATTTTTAGTTTAGTTTAGTTTTTAGCCTAAGTAATTAGTAATTAATGTAGTAACAATAACAATGTAAATAATAACAATGTAATGTAATGTGTAATAATAACAATAACAAGTAATAACAATGTAATGTAATCATGTAATGTATAATACAACAATATAACAACAATAATATATAACAATACCAATGTCTGTAATGTAGTAACAATATGTAATAACAATAATAGCAATCCTGTAAATAATAACAATACTGTAATGTATATGTAATGCAATGCTAATAACAACAATAACAATAACAATGTATTAACAATAATATGCAATAGCAGCAATAATATGTAATAACAATAATAACAATAATACCAATATGCTGCTGTAGCAAATATATGTAATGTAATATAATATGTGCAGCAATTAGCAATGTATAGTAATGTAATGGCATTAGCAGCAGCAGTAGCAAGTGTGGCTGGTGTAATAGCAGTCATTAGCAGTGTAGCGGTAGCAATTAATTGTAGCAATAGTGCTTGTAATGATAGCAATGTAGCAGCAGCAGTAGCAGTGGCTTGTATGTAACAATTAACAACAGTGGCAGTAATGTAATGGTAATGAATGTGATGTAGCAATGTATTAACATTAATGATAACAATATGTGATAACCAGTAACAATGGTAACAATGATGGCGGTCATTGGCAATTATGATAGTAACAATGTAATGTGATAACAATGTATGTGTAATAACAACAACAATAATTAATAGCTTATTAATATGATATAATAACAATAATATAATAATAATGTAATCATAACAGTAATAAGCAATGTGTAATAGTAATAAGTAGCGTAGTAATATTAGCAGTAACAACAATAATAATAATAATAATAATGTGTGATAATATATTAACAGTATTAACAATAATAATAATAATATATGCTGTAATAATAATAATACTTAACAATATAATAATAATAACAACAATAATGTATAATAACTGTAATAACAACAATAATAATAATATATATATAATATACAATATAACTGTATAACAATAATATATAATAACAATATATAATATATATAACAGCAATATATATATATGTAATATATAGCGGCAGCAGTAGTAGCTGTAGCAGTAGTAGTAGTAGTAGTAATGTGTAATGTGATAATGTGTAATAATATTAATAACAACAACAATATGTGTAGTAATAGTTAACAATAATAGCAATAACAATAATAGTAATAACAATAATAACAATTAACAATAATAACAATAATAATAATAACAATATAACAACAATGTGTAATAATAATAATAATAATAACAATATTAATAATATAACGGTAATAATAATAATAATAATAATATAACAATATAATAATAATAATAATAATAATATAATAATATGGCGGTAACAATAATAATAATAATATATGTATATATGTGTAATATATATATATATATATATATATATATATATATATATACTGCTATGTATACTGTATAGCATATACTGCTATATAATATATATATACTATATATATATATACTGCTGCTGTATACTATAGCAGTATATGTATACTATATATATATATAGTATATAGCAGCTGCTATGTATATAGCAGTATATAGCGGTATGTATAGTATATATAGTCATGTATGTAGTAGTACTAATAATACTGTAGTATTAGTACCGTAGGTGTAATATCCGTGTTGTCCTGTAGGAGGCGGAGGAGGGCTCGTGTTTCGACAGTTTTTTGGCCATGTGGGATTTTTCCGACATCAGAGCCGACGTCTCGGAGCAGGTTCGGAACGTCGGTGAGTCCAGGACACAAACACTTTCACTCACGTTTATTTCATCTGTATAAGGCCAGTGTTTGTACAGCTGTAGGGAGCAGGACCAGGACTAAACCAGGACTAAAGCAGGACTAAAGCAGGACTAAACCAGGACTAAACCAGGACTAAACCAGGACTAAACCAGGACTAAACCAGGACTAAAGCAGGACTAAACCAGGACTAAAGCAGGACTAAAGCAGAACTGCTGTAAAGCAGGACTAAAGCAGGACTAAACCAGAACTAAAGCAAGACTAAAGCAGGACTAAAGCAGAACTACTGTAAAGCAGGACTAAAGCAGGGCTAAACCAGGACTAAAGCAGGACTAAACCGGGACTAAACCAGGACTGAACCAGGACTAAAGCAGGACTAAAGCAGGACTAAAGCAGGACTAAACCGGGACTAAACCAGGACTAAAGCAGGACTAAAGCAGGACTAAACCGGGACTAAACCAGGACTAAACCAGGACTAAACCAGGACTAAACCGGGACTAAACCAGGACTAAACCAGGACTAAACCGGGACTAAACCAGGACTAAAGCAGGACTAAAGCAGGACTAAACCAGGACTAAAGCAGGACAAAAGCAGGACTAAACCAGGACTAAACCAGGACTGAACCAGGACTAAACCAGGACTAAACCGGGACTAAAGCGGGACTAAACCGGGACAAAACCGGGACAAAACCGGGACTAAACCGGGACTAAACCAGGACTAAACCAGGACTAAACCAGGACAAAACCAGGACTAAAGCAGGACTGAACCAGGACTAAACCAGGACTGAACCAAGACTAAACCAGGACTAAACCAGTGCTAAAGTAGGACTAAAGCAGGACTGAAGCAGGATTAAAGCAGGACTAAACCAGGTCTAAACTTGGACTAAACCAGGACTAAACCAGGACTAAACCAGGTCTAAACCTGGACTGAACCAGGACTAAGGTCAGTCTAAAGCAGGACTAAACCAGGACTAAAGCAAGTCTAAAGCAGGACTAAACCAGGTCTTAACTAGGACTAAACCAGGACTGAACCAGGACTAAACCAGGACTAAACCAGGACTAAAGCAGGACTAAACCAGGACTAAAGCAGGACTAAACCAGGACTAAACCAGGACTAAACCAGGACTAAAGCAGGACTAAAGCAGGACTAAACCGGGACTAAACCAGGACTAAAGCAGGACTAAAGCAGGACTAAACCAGGACTAAACCAGGACTAAACCGGGACTAAACCAGGACTGAACCAGGACTAAAGCAGGACTAAACCAGGACTAAAGCAGGACTGAACCAGGACTAAACAAGGACTAAAGCAGGACTAAAGCAGGACTAAACCAGGACTAAACCAGGACTAAAGCAGGACTAAACCAGGACTAAACCAGGACTAAACCAGGACTAAACCAGGACTAAAGCAGGACTAAACCAGGACTAAACCAGGACTAAACCGGGACTAAACCGGGACTAAACCGGGACTAAACCGGGACTAAACCAGGTCTAAACCAGGACTAAACCAGGACTAAAGCAGGACTAAACCGGGACTAAACCGGGACTAAAGCAGGACTAAAGCAGGACTAAACCAGGACTAAAGCAGGACTAAACCGGGACTAAACCGGGACTAAACCGGGACTAAACCGGGACTAAACCAGGTCTAAACCGGGACTAAACCAGGTCTAAACCAGGACTAAACCAGGACTAAAGCAGGACTAAACCGGGACTAAACCGGGACTAAACCGGGACTAAAGCAGGACTAAAGCAGGACTAAAGCAGGACTAAAGCAGGACTAAACCGGGACTAAACTGGGACTAAACTGGGACTAAAGCAGGACTAAAGTAGGGACTAAACTGGGACTAAAGCAGGACTAAACCAGGACTAAAGCAGGACTAAACCAGGACTAAACCAGGACTAAAGCAGGACTAAACCAGGACTAAACTAAGACTAAAGCAGGACTAAACCAGGACTAAACCAGGACTAAACTAAGACTAAAGCAGGTCTAAACCAGGACTAAAGCAGGACTAAACCAGGACTAAACTAAGACTAAACCAGGACTAAAGCAGGACTAAACCAGGACTAAACCAGGACTAAACCAGGACTAAACCAGGACTAAACCAGGACTAAACCAGGACTAAACCAGGACTAAACCAGGACTAAAGCAGGACTAAACCAGTCTGAGCTGTTAGTCCAGTTGAAAGGACTAAACAGTTGTTTGCTGTAGACGTGAGTTGTGTGCAGGTTCCGCACTGTTTGGTGTTGTGTCTCCATGACGACGTGAGTGTCATGTTCCCGTCTCCAGGCCGCACGTTCCTGGGGCGTCCCAATAAGATGTACTTCAGCCGCGCCCCCCGTCCGGAGCACACGGAGCACACGGGGCTCCTGGCCTCCTCCTCCCAGGACCCCGTCGCCTCCTGCGGGGCCCCGGGGCCACAGGGGCCTCAGGGCACCTCTGCTCCGTCCTCGCCCGGGGCCCGCGGACGATACCAGGGCCTGGGACACACCCCACACTCCACCTCCGCTCCCGCCGGATTCACCAGACCAGGACTAAACCAGGACTGAACCAGGACTAAACCAGGACTAAACCAGGACTAAACCAGGACTAAACCAGGACTAAACCGGGACCAAACCGGGACTAAACCGGGAGTAAACCGGGACTAAACCAGGATTAAACCAGGACTAAACCAGGACCGAACCAGGACTAAACCAGGACCGAACCAGGACTAAACCAGGACTGAACCAGGACTGAACCAGGACTAAACCAGGACTGAACCAGGACTAAACCAGGACTAAACTCGCCCTGAACAGTTGTCAGTTTATTTCAAGTGAATATTTCAGTGTTTACTGTAAATTGGAAGGAAGAATTTTTAATTCTTCTCCGTTTAACCCGCCCACACCCCACACCCCCCACACCCCCCACACTTCCCACACCCCCCACACC
Source organism: Odontamblyopus rebecca (assembly GCA_030686955.1). Classification (NCBI taxonomy): domain Eukaryota; kingdom Metazoa; phylum Chordata; class Actinopteri; order Gobiiformes; family Gobiidae; genus Odontamblyopus; species Odontamblyopus rebecca. Next base: position 2,225,685 of record CM060672.1, read on the forward strand.
CCCTGAGGCGAGTCCAAACCCGGTCTCTGGCCTCAGACCCCAGTGTGGATGAGTCCTTCAGACCCGTGTGTTCTGAACCTGCCCGGGCGACGTGAGGGAAGGAGTTTTGACAGACGCTGTGAGGTGTTTTTCCGATGTTCTGATGATGTCGTGTAAAGTGTAGATTTAATATTTCATATATATTTACTGTTGTTCAGAATAAACTCAAGTACTGAAACTGTTTGTACCGAGTGTTCGTACAGAAGCTGAAGCGGCATTTCCATATTCTGCCCCCACAACACGGAACATTTACAAACAGACAGAAGAAGAAGTGGTTCTAACAGGACAGTTTCAACTACTGTTCACAGGTTTGTACATGTTTGAAATAGTCTGAATGAAATATTTGAATAGTTTTTGTTTTGCCTGGAAAAAGAGATTCGTGATCTCAACGGGACTTTCCTGGGCAAATAAAGGTTAAATAAAAATAATAATAATAAACACTTCCACAGCCTGAAATTTCCTGCTGACAAAGTTCACAGTGAGTCTTTACTGTCACTAACACTGTTACCATAGCGATAACAAAGATTAGGCCCTAATGAGCTTCTGAAATGTGCTCATAAAGAACAGGTCTAATGCTCTCCACAGTTTAGCTTTAGCCCAGTGTGGTGATACTTCCTGTATCACCACATGATGACATCACAAGGTGGAACAGAGTGTGAAACAAAACACAACTCCAGCTCTGTGACGAGGAAACGACAGAAGTTCAGCACGGTGGCAAAGTGGTTAGTGCTCTCGCCCCACAGCAAGAAGGCTGTGGGTTTGATTCTATTTGATTTTTTTCAACTAAAGGTCAAATAAATAAATAAAAACAACAGATCAGATCAATTCCAAATCCAGTATTTGTGTGAAGCAGAATGTAAAGCTGAATAAAGCTCAGAGCTGCTGCAGGAGGCTCAGTCTAACCGGCCCAAGACCTTTTGACACGTGAGTTAGATCAAAGCCCAGAATTCCTCATTTGTCTTTGTATAAAGAGGTTTTCTCTGGTGGAGGCGGGACACAGTCACAGTCAGTATATAAAGTATATAGAGTATATAAAGTATATAGAGTATATAAAGTATATAGAGTATATAAAGTATATAAAGTATATAAAGTATATAAAGTATATAGAGTATATAAAGTATATAGAGTATATAAAGTATATAGAGTATATAAAGTATATAGAGTATATAAAGTATATAAAGTATATAGAGTATATAAAGTATATAGAGTATATAAAGTATATAGAGTATATAGAGTATATAGAGTATATAAAGTATATAAAGTATAAAGAGTATATAAAGTATATAGAGTATATAAAGTATATAGAGTATATAAAGTATATAGAGTATATAGAGTATATAAAGTATATAGAGTATATAAAGTATATAAAGTATATAGAGTATATAAAGTATATAGAGTATATAAAGTATATAGAGTATATAAAGTATATAAAGTATATAAAGTATATAGAGTATATAAAGTATATAGAGTATATAAAGTATATAAAGTATATAGAGTATATAGAGTATATAAAGTATATAGAGTATATAGAGTATATAAAGTATATAAAGTATATAGAGTATATAAAGTATATAGAGTATATAAAGTATATAGAGTATATAAAGTATATAAAGTATATAGAGTATATAAAGTATATAAAGTATATAGAGTATATAAAGTATATAGAGTATATAAAGTATATAAAGTATATAGAGTATATAGAGTATATAAAGTATAAAGAGTATATAAAGTATATAGAGTATATAGAGTATATAAAGTATATAAAGTATATAGAGTATATAAAGTATATAAAGTATATAAAGTATATAGAGTATATAAAGTATATAGAGTATATAAAGTATATAAAGTATATAGAGTATATAAAGTATATAGAGTATATAAAGTATAAAGAGAATATAGAGTATATAATGTATATAGAGTATATAGAGTATATAAAGTATAAAGAGTATATAGAGTATATAAAGTATAAAGAGTATATAAAGTATATAGAGTATATAGAGTATATAAAGTATATAGAGTATATAAAGTATATAGAGTATATAGAGTATATAAAGTATATAGAGTATATAAAGTATATAGAGTATATAAAGTATATAGAGTATATAAAGTATATAAAGTATATAGAGTATATAGAGTATATAAAGTATATAGAGTATATAAAGTATATAAAGTATATAAAGTATATAGAGTATATAGAGTATATAAAGTATAAAGAGTATATAAAGTATATAAAGTATATAAAGTATAAAGAGTATATAAAGTATATAAAGTATATAAAGTATATAAAGTATATAAAGTATATAAAGTATATAGAGTATATAGAGTATATAAAGTATATAGAGTATATAAAGTATATAAAGTATATAAAGTATATAAAGTATATAGAGTATATAAAGTATATAAAGTATATAAAGTATATAGAGTATATAAAGTATATAGAGTATATAAAGTATATAGAGTATATAGAGTATATAAAGTATATAAAGTATATAGAGTATATAAAGTATAAAGAGTATATAAAGTATATAAAGTATATAGAGTATATGAAGTATATAGAGTATATAGAGTATATAGAGTATATAAAGTATATAGAGTATATAAAGTATAAAGAGTATATAAAGTATATAAAGTATGTAAAGTATATAAAATATAAAGAGTATATAGAGTATAAAGAGTATATAAAGTATAAAGAGTATATAAAGTATATAAAGTATATAGAGTATATAGAGTATATAGAGTATATAAAGTATATAAAGTATATAAAGTATATAGAGTATATAAAGTATATAGAGTATATAAAGTATATAGAGTATATAAAGTATATAAAGTATATAAAGTATATAGAGTATATAGAGTATATAAAGTATATAAAGTATATAAAGTATATAAAGTATATAGAGTATATAAAGTATATAGAGTATATAAAGTATATAAAGTATATAGAGTATATAAAGTATATAGAGTATATAGAGTATATAAAGTATATAAAGTATATAAAGTATATAAAGTATAAACAGCGCCTCTGGAGCCACAGAACAGAATCATGAGGTCATTGAACTGAGCGGCTAAATAAACACGACCTGCGGTTTCCTCTGCACCTGAGGCTGGATCAGGACAGTCTGGTCCCTGTGGATTCGGTTGGTGCTTTCAGACGCCTTGTCCACACGTAGTCGGGTATCTGATAAACCGAAGATGTTTTGCTGCGTTTTGACCTCATCCACACGAACACGCATCAAAAACGAGTATTCAGGGAAAACTCCGGCCAAAGTGAAGATTTTTGAAAACTCCGTTTCTGCCTGTTTGTGTGGACAGAGATAACTGGGGTTTTGCGTTTTAAAACATCACTGTCTGCGCCAAAAAATATGAATCTGCCCTGACATCAAACGTGCGACATTTGTTTAGGCGACTGCAAAAGCCAAAGCCACAGCCAAAGCCAAAGCCACAGCCAAAGCCAAAGCCAAAGCCAAAGCTAAAGCCAAAGCAGACTATGGACCGGAGTCGTTTCTTCAGAGCTGTGTGTGTGTTGAGAGCAGAATTGCTCCTAAACTGTGTTTAGGAGCAATTCTGACTCCGAGTCTGTCCAGACAGAGGAGCTCGGCGCCATGTTTTCTGTTGTTTAAGTTTAGGCGGAAGTGACGGTGAAGTGATGGAAATAACGCCATCTACAGGTTTGGAATGTGTATGAATGTGGTTGAAAACGCAGATGTTCGTTATGTGTGGAAGGTGTTTTTTTCGAAGACGAGGTGGTGTGGATAAAACAATTTTTATAAACGGAGGGGGGTAAATGTTCGGTTTTAAAAATACCCGACTACGTGTGGACACTACTGCGCACGTTATTTATACTCGAAACCGAAAGTATCCCGCTGATTGGAGGGAAAAGGGACTTTCCGAGAAAAACAAACCGTAACAGTCAGAATCACGCGGAGGACGAGCGGGAGCAGCAGGTCTGTAGTTCTATTCCTCTGTTCTTTAGTCTCATGTTTTATGTTGTATAAACGCGCGGAGCCACTGCGGAACATTTCACACTCGCGGGCGCTAAAGACTCGTGCGCGTTTCCTCGTCCTGTTTGGCCGAGTGTAACTGCGCACTTAGGCTCAGGGGAAACAAAGGCCGAGCTGAAGGACTTCGGAACAAACCCACGCGTGGACGTCTGGGTGCGTGAATGTGGAGAAGCGTTTAAAAGAACATTTACACGCACTTACGTAATCCTCACGTAACTGCACGAACCCAGCGGCCTGCGGGAGGGACTGCGTCTTATTATTAGTGGATCTGTAATGCGCAAAGGGATGATTCAAAATACTTTACAGAATAAGAAATATATCAAACCACGATATAAACAAATGAACAGAACATAAATCATCATCATAAAATGAACATTAAAGACAGGAAATGTGTGCGTCTGTGGTGGAGGAGAAAATAAAACACTGCGCTGCCTTCCCGCCCTCATGGACTACAAAGCCCAAAGGCATGACGGGAAATAGAGTTTTGTCCAACGTGTCTAAACTGGTCTGAGCCTTTCCCTCCTCCCGGCGCGGGACGTGAATCTGAGGCGTAAACATTACACTGCGGAAGTACTGCGCCCTCCTGTGGACACTTTAACTCTGTGACCGGAGCCAGTGTTTCCCTAAAGGCATTTCTCTCGGTCCCTGTGCCAGCAGATTTATACAAAACCACTGATTTGTCCCAATTTTAGACAAGAAATGTCCCAGTGTCCCTATTTTGGACCAATCCTGCAACAGTAAATGTGTTTATTAGTTCATTTGACAGGGACAATGTGCAAATCCATTACAGATGCTTTACACCAGATTATAGCTGAAGTTTCATCTGTTGTCCCTGAGCAGGTGAGAAATACCACATAAGCAGGGCCGCCCCCCCCATTAGGCAACATAGGCAAATGCTAAGGGCGCCGCCGCTCCACTAGGGGGCGCCGAGCGCAAAAATCGGCGATGGGGGATAAAATCCTCCACTGTCTAAAACATCGTAACTGTGAACAGAATGAAAGTAAATCAGCAATAAAAACAGTAAAACAACGCCTCATTCGGCGCCCCCTGCACTGTTAAAGAGTTTATGTTGTTAAACTTGTCATTTAAAAATACTGCGTTGCCCCTTTGAAGTTTGGGCGTGTTTTTTTTGTTGTTGCTGGACATGCTTCAAACAGCCAAGCTGGTCATACCGGCTCGTCAAAGCCTGATCCCGTTAGATCTCAGAAGCTCAGCAGGGCCTGGTTAGTACTTGGATGGAGACACTGGGAATTCCAGGAGCCACAGGGGGGCGCCAGTCACAAAAAACTGGTGTTGTGTCTTTAGGCAAGACACTTCACCCACATTACCTAGTGTGAAAGTGATGTGTGCAGGGCAGATCTCCCTTGAAAAAGAGATTAGTGTCTCAATGGGACTTTCCTGGGTAAATAAAGGTTAAAACAGCTGTAGCTGGAGCGAGGAGCTGAAACGTCACTTGTTGGACTATGTCAAAACGTCCCAAACTGTCTGGTGCTCAGGGTAGGAAAAAAAGGAAAGATGAGGAGGAAAAACGCAACACAGACAGAGGTAATGTTCCAGTAAAGATGAGGCCCTGATTGTTTTCCTGTTGCAGAAAGAATATTACATTTGAGAGTCATTGACTATTAGCATGTCATATAAGCCAGTCAGTAAATAGCGTTAACTGCATCAGTTTATAGAAGCAGAGACTTTTTTATAGCAGCATCAGACTGACTTTGATAGAATGGCAAAGCGATAACGGAAACGAATAATGTAATTGCCTCCTCCTGAGCTTCCTCAGGTAAAAAGGTCTATAGCAATACTGTAGATCTAGATTATTCACCAGGTGCCACTTGTTCTGTTGTTCTGTATTTGACACCTGGTTAGCTAAACATTACTGTGTGTTTTTGTTGTGTTAAACTCATGCAATAAGCTTTACTATATGGATATACTAACAATACTGAACTCTTTCTCTTTACTCTAGGATCCGTATTGATTATTTTAGTTCCACTGTAATGATATAATAAGCGACTAATACAGTATATACAGTATATTAATTCATAATATAACGAGCTTTTCAGAAACATCTATTGGCAGTTTTTTTTTTTTTTTTTTGCAATCCAAGGGGCGCCGCCTGAAATCTTGCCTAGGGTGTCAAAATGGTGAGGGCCGGGCCTGCACATAAGCCTGTACAATGCAAGTGATAGAAACCAAACACATTCACACGCTGTGACTATGAATTATTACACAATAAAATTAGACATTAAAATCTCACTAAGACACATCAGACCTGTTACAGTTCTTAATGCTGCTGCTGCTGCTGATTTTCCAACAGTAAAGAGGCAGAAACTGTCATTTGTTTAGGTAAAACACAGAAAATCTGCTTAAAACCGACCAAAACCAAAACAATGTGACGATACATGAATGGGCCGAGGGCTGAACAGTTTTCCTTAATTCTGCACTCGTTTCATTATTTTATTATTACTGACCACCACAAACAGTGTCTCAGTTTTTTATCTTGAAAATCTGGTCACTGTACATTTTTCTCACTATTATTTTCATCCCCACAGGTGTAAAGATGTCGAACCCACAGAAGCAAAGACTGAGGAAGAGGAAGATGGAGGAGGAGGAGGAGGAGGAGGAGGAGGAGGAGGCTGGTGTTGGGCTAAAGAGGAAACTCGGCTCTAGCAGGTATCAGTCTGTGATGGTGCAGGACCAGTGTGGCCAATAGGACGGACACTTTAAACGGCATTTCTGACACGTGTTTCCATAGAAATGAGTCCAAAACTCCAGCAAGAGCTCAAATCTTCTTTTATTTGATGAAGACCCATGAACACGGTAAAAGACGGGTCCTCATCAGTCTGGTACAGACTCTTTTAGTGTTCGTAAACAGAGGTGACGTAGACTCGCTTGTGCAGTTTGGCAACAGAAGTGCGGCAGAACTCAGCAGTTTGCCGAGCTCCGTGAAAGGATCATCGTCCAAAGATCGAGAAGATTTCCTCAACTAAACGACTTCAACAAACGGTGTCCGACTGTCAGATCCTCGTGCGATCAGTGAGGAAAACTGTCAAACTTTAGTCTGTGGGTCGAATATCGATTCTGACAAACACACAGAACAACCGGACATTTTGGTGCTGGAAATGTTTTTATCTCCGTCTCCTTCTGTCCGAGTTCAGTCTGAATGAATCAGGATGAACGGGGAACAATGACACGTCTGATAACAAAATGCGCGCAGCTTTTTTGATCACTTCCGCCCTGAAGAGTCTCTTGTTCATTAGAGGTCTTAAATATGCAGAAGCCCACAGGAAACATGAAAGAAAATATGAAAGTGAATCCACCCGTGAAATCTGGATTATTTGTGTTGTGTTTAACCCCTGAAGACCTGAGGGCAGTTTTAGTACATTTGTCCTCACTTGGATAATGAAGTGTTCTACCTCCTTTTGTTCAGTCCAACCTGTTATTTCACAATCTGCTGCTGTAGTTGTGTCATGAGGCTGTGAGAAAATCTACAGGACCAGAAATAGAAAATAAAATTCACTCTTTTATACAAAACCCACAGCAAACATGTAGAAACAACTTTTTGGACATAAAAAATGCTTAATTTAGGGCCTGAGCTACAAAAATGCAAAATCTCAAGTCTGTAAGTAAATTAAAAATCTCCTTATTGCCCTAAAAACAAAAAAAGTGCAGTGGCTCCATGACTTTTCTGGTCCAGTCCTGGAAACAGCTCCTGTCAGGACCACGGCCAGAGCCACAGCACTTCTGCATTTCCAGGGTGGAAATTACATTTGGATTTGTTCATTTGGACTGAAATAAACCTTTAAATAAAAATAGAAAGAGATGCACAATTACACACACCAAGATGTGTCATTTTCCATGTGTGTGAGAATTAACTCCACTTAGAGCGACTTTTTCCCTCGTTATAAACACACACAGTCAGAGGAGTCGACCATCTTGACTCACTTCACTCTTTGGCAAAGTTTGGCTCCATCAAAATGGACGGAGCGCATGAGTTTGGGGAAAACAAAGTTCCTGTTGGACACTCGTTTTGCTCCCGTCATCACACAGCGTGAGTGTGACGTAGGATAAAGCCGCAGAAATGTACGGAAACCTCTATGTCTGCACTTTCAGAGGGGAAAAGGACGTTTCTGTCTTTTACACTTACAAAGTTCTGCGGTTATAGAAACATGTTCCTCTGTGTCGTGGACGATGTCGTAGGTCTTCAGGGTTAAACCGGCTCAGTCTTCGTTTCCTCGGCCTTCGTCACCAGAGGTTTGGGCCGATATGTGTGGAATATACTGTAGAATTAATATTACGATTTTGGTTTTTAACATTCATTCTGGAATCAAATGTTCAAATGCCGACGCAGCGTTCCCAACGAGACGACTGTAAAACTAGAATTCCATATTATTCCATATTAGGTGTTATAAAGCACCTCCACAGCTCCTGACTGAAGGCGTCTTCTTCTTCTGAAAGTTCACGTCACTGCGGTTGGTTAAGTGCAGCTGTCACTCACAGGGCACTGCTGAAGCTGACCAATCAGAGCGCAGAGCCGTGTTCATAATGAGCCAATCGCAAAGGGACTATTTTACCCAAAAAACAGCTCGTCACGGGGCTCACGGTTTGATCGCTCAGCCTTATGAGAGGTATAATACTCCCTACAACAGAAGCATAACCAGATATGCCACTATCCCGGTGTCCTGAGGGTTCTGGAGGGGTCCTGAGGGTTCCTGAGGGCTCCTGTGGGTTCCTGAGGGCTCCTGAGGGTTCCTGAGGGTTCCTGAGGGTTCCTGAGAGCGTGACGTCACCTACAGCATTCAGCTTCAGTCAAATGAAGCTCATCGAGGCTGGCTATAGGTGCAAATATAGAGCAGAGTCATATTAGGAACCTTTCTCTTCAACCTTCTACAATTTATTCTACAAGTAACAGACATAATATAACTATTTATCAGTAATGTTTTTAGTAATGACTGATGTCTCAGTACCCGGGGTAATACCAGTGTATGTGCCGTGCCCCGGTTTTCAGGGCATCCTTTATATTCAAAACAGTTTTCACCACACATTTCGTATTTGATTGGAGCAATAACTGCTTTAGTTTCACAGCCCTACAGCACATTCTTCAGGCCTACTTAAAATCTCCCCCAGACCACTTCATGTAAAATGTGTTTCAGTTCTGTGGCGCCGTCAGTCACTGTCATGGCCACAGGAAGTCCTGCGTCAAAGGCAGAAATAGTGAAGGTTCAAGATGTTCCTATGAGATAATAACGCCCAGTGATCATAAGAGTCATGCATTTACATGTTCTCTTATTCATATCTTTATATATATATGTTCTAGTTTGGGGAAGACTGTGGAGTCGGCTGGTCCCAGGCCTTTGTCTTTGGAGAGTGATTGGTCTAAGGACGTCCCTATGACCTTTAAACCACAGCCTAAAAGGTAATTCACATTCTGAAAGTTCTTCTGCTGCTCTCAGGGGACGGTAGGTCAGTGCTCCCCCTAGGAAGAAGAAAACATTTAGCTAAATGAGCGACTAAACCAGGAATGATCCAGGACTGAACCTGGACTAAACCGGGGTAGAGGCTGCACTCCGACAAGACCCAACACAAAAGTGCGCCGCGGGTCACATTTTGAAAGCTCATTGTGGGTGTGTGTGGGAGCGGGACTGAAACTTCTGTCCTGCTCAAACCTCAAAACCAGGAACTAACCAGGGACGCTCTGAAGAACCACAGAACCACTACCAAACACGGAGAAATCGCACCCTCGCCTTGATCGTTCAAGATGTTCCTATGAGATAATAACGCCCAGTGATCATAAGAGTCATGCATTTACATGTTCTCTTATTCATATCATTTTTATACATATTTTCTAGTTTGGGGAAGACTGTGGAGTCGGCTGGTCCCAGGCCTTTGTCTTTGGAGAGTGATTTGTCTAAGGACGTCCCTATGACCTTTAAACCACAGCCTAAAAGGTAATTCACATTCTGAATGTTCTTCTGCTGCTCTCAGGGGACGGTAGGTCAGTGCTCCCCCTAGGAAGAAGAAAACATTTAGCTAAATCAGCGACTAAACCAGGGAATAAACAAGGACTGAACCAGGACTGAATTAGGACTAAACCAGGACTGAATTTGGACTAAACCAAGACTGAATTAGGACTAAACCAGGACTAAACAGGGACTGAACCAGGGACTAAACCAGGTTTAAACCAGGGACTAAACCTGGAAGGATCCAGGACTGAACCTGGACTAAACCGGGGTAGAGGCTGCACTCCCACAAGCCCCGATGCAAAAGTGCGCCGCGGGTCACATTTTGAAAGCTCATTCTGGGTGCGGGTGGGAGCGGGACTGAAACTTCCGTCCTGCTCAATCCTCAAAACCAGGAACTAACCAGGGACGCTTTGAAGAACCACAGAACCACTACCAAACATGGAGAAATCGCACCCTCGCCTTGATCGTTCAAGATGTTCCTATGAGATAATAACGCCCAGTGATCATAAGAGTCATGCATTTACATGTTCTCTTATTCATATCATTTTTATACATATTTTCTAGTTTGGGGAAGACTGTGGAGTCGGCTGGTCCCAGGCCTTTGTCTTTGGAGAGTGATTTGTCTAAGGACGTCCCTATGACCTTTAAACCACAGCCTAAAAGGTAATTCACATTCTGCATGTTCTTCTGCTGCTCTCAGGGGACGGTAGGCTCTGCACTGATGGTGCAGGTTGGCAGCCTTGCTTCTGTCAGTCTGAGGTGCATTTTGGCCGCTACAAATAGTTTGTGAAATATGAAAGTGATTCCTTGTCTGGATGTGTAGCATAAACATACCACAGCAGCACAATACGATGGGACTGCTTCATACAAAGGGCCATAGTTGATCCGGATTATTTGTGTTGTGTTTAAACCTGTGGAAGAACAGTGAGCACTGTGCTGTGCCGGGCCCACACTGCCAGCTCAGTCCTGGTTACCTCGGCCTTCGACATCAGAGGTTTGGGCCGATATGTGTGGGATATACTGTAGAATTAATATTACGATTTTACTGGAGCCAGATCACAACTTTGGTTTCATATTTAGGATCTTATTGCGTTGAGGAGGTGACTGAAGTTATCTGCTTCTTCTGAAAGTTCACCTCACTGCAGTTGGTTAAGTTTATGTGTTAAAGTTTTCATACCCACTGTAGATCAGACACGTGGCTCTGCTCCGGTTTTTGGGTTCACTCTTTACATTTAGAACACAATGGAATATTTTTTCATCCTAATTACAAACACATTCTGTAATTGATCAGAGCAATCGCTGTTGTCATGGTTTAAATTATTTTAGTTTCTCAGCCCCACAAGACAGAATTAAATCATGTAAAATGTGTTTCAGTTCTGTGGAGCCGTCATGTGTCTGTACATAAGAGTCATGCATTTACATGTTCTCTTATTCATATATATGTTCTAGTTTGGGGAAGACTGTGGAGTCGGCTGGTCCCAGGCCTTTGTCTTTGGAGAGTGATTGGTCTAAGGACGTCCCTATGACCTTTAAACCACAGCCTAAAAGGTAATTCACATTCTGAATGTTCTTCTGCTGCTCTCAGGGGACGGTAGGTCAGTGCTCCCCCTAGGAAGAAGAAAACATTTAGCTAAATCAGCGACTAAACCAGGGAATAAACAAGGACTGAACCAGGACTGAATTAGGACTAAACCAGGACTGAATTTGGACTAAACCAGGACTAAACAAGGACTGAACCAGGGACTAAAACAGGTTTAAACCAGGGACTAAACCAGGAATGATCCGGGACTGAACCTGGACTAAACTGGGGTAGAGGCTGCACTCCGACAAGACCCAACACAAAAGTGCGCCGCGGGTCACATTACAAAGCTCATTCTGGGTGTGTGTGGGAGCGGGACTGAAACTTCTGTCCTGCTCAAACCTCAAAACCAGGAACTAACCAGGGACGCTCTGAAGAACCACAGAACCACTACCAAACATGGAGAAATCGCACCCTCGCCTTGATCGTTCAAGATGTTCCTATGAGATAATAACGCCCAGTGATCATAAGAGTCATGCATTTACATGTTCTCTTATTCATATCATTTTTATACATATTTTCTAGTTTGGGGAAGACTGTGGAGTCGGCTGGTCCCAGGCCTTTGTCTTTGAAGAGTGATTGGTCTAAGGACGTCCCTATGACCTTTAAACCACAGCCTAAAAGGTAATTCACATTCTGAATGTTCTTCTGCTGCTCTCAGGGGACGGTAGGCTCTGGCTGTTCAAAAAACTCCTACATTTCCTTGTAGAATGTAAAGTTTCTTTGCATCAGCACAGAGACATGAGCCTCAGGAAACTCCAGTGTGGCCAAACCTCCTCATCAAAGGCCCAGCAGAGCTCAGCAGGGCCGGGCCTGGGTGGTGCTGGGTGGGCTGGTGGTCGGGGGGACGATGGGGCAGATTGGAGCCTCATTTCTGTCTGTCTGCCCCAGGGCAGCTGTGGCTACAACAGCAGTTTACACCACAGAGTGTGGAGTGAATGAAGAATGAACTGTAAAGAGTCTTTGAGTGTCCAGAAAAGTGCTATATGAAACTGATTCATTATTATTATTATTAGTACAGTAGAATATTAGTGTCTGAAATAAAAAACACTCACATTCATCTCTTTAATTTATATTTTCCAGTTTGGGGAAGATCGTGGAGATTCCTAAGTCCTCCCAAGCAGAGCCACAAAGGTGAATGGAATTGTGTTATTCTTTGAGAGTTGCTTCATGTTGGTGTCATGTAAAGAAACTTGTCAACTTGTGTTTCACTCGTGTAATTATGAGGAAACTGATAGAGACATTAGGCACTTGTTATTCATAAACAGAAATTGTGATTACATTTGTCGGAGCTTTTATAGCCTGTGTCCGCTGTCCTCTTGTCCCCATTATCACTGCTCAATAAACCTGGTCAAAAAGCAAATCATTAACCCCAGAGAGTCTTTTGAAGCCCAGAGAAGCCATGTTACAGCGTCTAAGCTTGTTCCTACAGGCTGTTGTGGTCCTTGAGGCCCTGTAGAAATCTCTATAAACAGTGACCGAGAAGGCCTGATGCTTTGTGTCGGTTTTTGTTTCATGTGGATAGTCCCTGTAATTACAGAGATTTGAACCATAAACCACGACAACAAATCTGCAAACTCACAGTTACACAGCAAACTCCACCTGAGAATTCCGAGCTGTCTCCAGCTCCATGTTGAACTACAGGGACCCTAGAATGTCGTGATATCAAGTGAACACAACCTGTTTGGGCGTCTGGCTAAGATCTCTGCCCATGGAACCTGTTAAACCAGAACTACAAAGACTGAATCACACTTTAGGCCAACTGCACCTGTGGGAACACCATATCTGAATAAACCTTTTGTTTCCTGCAGACATGTGGCTCCATTGTGTTGCGTTTGTGAAGACGCTTTCGAAGGACAACCCATGCATTTGAGCTGTTCTCACGTGGCCTGTACTCCCTGTGTACTGAAGGACACCGAGTCAAAGACAACAGGTCATATCCACTGTCCTCAGTGTGGAGCCAAACGGAGACTCACACCAACTGCACAGGCGCTCCTGACAGGTGAGTCCAGGGTAGTCCATCTGTCAACCTTCTAACCCTATACTCAGGAGGTCCTTATGGTACTGCAGCAAACACTGACTCATCTTCTTGTATATGTTCCAGGAGACAATAAACTCTTTGACTTAATTATGAAACTGAAGGAGGAGTTGCTCAAAAGGTTTTCTATGACGAGAGAAGGAAACGGAGATGAGAGATGCCACCTGAAACACATCTACACTTCACTGTCCATCACCTTTAGCAAGAGAGAGGTTCTTCCACAGCACTACTCCATGATGACCAAAAGAATGGATTCTCCAAAAAAAGAGGTCCAGATCAGTGATCTTTTCCATTCTCCACCAGTGAAGACCAGAAATGTCCTGACAAACGGATTGGCCGGAATCGGAAAATCTTTTTTTGTCCAAAAGTTCATCGTGGACTGGGCTGAAGGCAATGCTCAAGAAGATGCTCATTTTGTTTTCTGTCTGGCTTTTCGAGAGCTTAATTTGATCAAAAGTGACACAAGTTTGCTCCAGCTCCTGACCGACTTCCACCCGGCTCTGAGCGGCATAGACCCAAAGGTCTTAGACTGGACCAAAGTGATCCTGATCCTGGATGGTTTTGATGAAAGCCGGTTTGACCTGGACTTCAGAAACATACAGAGAGTCACATCGCTGCAGGAGGTCACTTCTGTGTCCAGCCTCGTGTTGAACCTGATCCAGGGAAACCTGCTCCCTTCAGCCCAGCTCTGGGTCACCTCTCGGCCAGCGGCGGCTCATGAGATCCCCGCAGAGTTCATCCACACAGTCAATGAGATTCAAGGCTTCACCGATCTCCAAAAGGAAGAATATTTCAGGAAGAGGTTCAGGAAGAAACCAGAGCTCGCTGAAATGGTCATTTCACATACGAAGTCATCACCTACGCTGGACTTGTTGTGCCAAATCCCGATCTTCTGCTGGATGTACTCTGTTTTATTTGAGGAGGAGTTTGGAGGAGAGGAGCAGACTGGAGCTCCTCAGACCCTCACTGACATGATGGCAGCATTCGTGTTTATTCAAACCAAACGCAGCAGCAGAAAATATGACAAGAACCCAGAGAAAGAGAGAACCAAGCTTCTAAAAGCTAAAAGAGAGCTCCTCCTTAAAGTTGGCAAACTGGCCTTTGTCCACCTGCTAAAGAACAACCTGATCTTTTATGAAGAAGATCTCCAACAGTGTGGACTCGAGCCCAAAGAAGCTACAGTCGAATCTGGGTTTTTCAGCTCCATTCTCCGACAAGAGCAGTTGTTTTTGCAGCAGAAAGTGTATTTCTTTGTGCACCTGATCGTACAAGAGTTCTTTGCTGCTCTTTATGTTTATGACAGTTTTACCAGCAGCAAACCCTGGGCTCCAGAGCTGAGCTCCTTCTTGGGTCCAGAGTCATCAGAGTCCTCCAGACCTCCAGTGTATGACCTTCTAAAGATGGCGGTCGACAAAGCGCTGGAGAGGAACAGTGGTCACTTGTACTACTTCCAGCGTTTCCTTCTCGGTCTTGTGCTTGAATCGAATCAGAGATTTATTCATGGATTACTGCGCCCCCTAGAGTCAAGTGAAGACACTGTTAAAAAAATGTTGATCCACCTCAAAAACATTCGACGCAAAACCATCTCCCCAGACACCTGCATCAACCTGTTTAAAACCATGGTGGAGATGGGAGACACTAAGATCAGTGAAGAGATACAGCAGTATCTGAAATTAGACGACAGAGCTCGTGTGCAGCTGACTCCTCTGCACTGCTCTGCTCTGGCCTTCACCATGCAGGTTTCTAAGAACGTCCTGGACGAATTCGAGCTAAAGAGCTACAACACGTCAGAGGAGGGACGGCGAAGGCTCATACCTGCTGTCAGGAGCTGCAGGACAGCCAAGTAAGTACACAAGGCCACACCAGCCTTAATTAGCTCCAGTGATGGTGACCAGTAGGGCTGTAGCCGACTATGTCCTGCCAAAAGCTCTCAAAACTATTAGTTATTTCTATGTGTCTGACCCAAACTGCACTAACAGGACTCCACCTGCAGGGGGAGTCCACACAAAAACTACTATTTATGCAGAAAAGTACTAGAAAACACTGTGTTTATTTAAAGACAGATTCCTGAATCATGAGTTTAATCTAAATAAAATGATTAGTCATGCTGACAGCACAGGCTGCACTAACACACATTTTGGATGACTAAAGGTTGGTTTACACCGACTGATTTTTGGGTTACAAGCTGCGGTACCTGCTCACGATGAACGCGGTGGCAGGAGGTCAGACATGTTTGACATTTGTCGTGAGATGCTGGGTCCAAGTCTTTGGGTCACAGGTGGCAATAGTGCGGCTCCGAACACGTCTCTGAACAAACCACTGCACACGAGAGACGGAAACGTTTGGTGACAAAAGCCTTTTTTGAACCTTAAAGGTGGAACAGCCCTGTGACCATTTAACATTTATGACCATCGCTCTGCACAGACACTCTTCTGTCATAAGTAGGTTTGGGCGGTAATCTGGTAATCTGTGGTATCAGAAAGTAGCAGTGGTATCAGTTTCATTAGTGTCATTATAAAAATCTGCATCAGGAGCTAAACCCACAGCAGGACTTTCTCCCTCCGCTCTCTCTCCTCTTCAAACGTGGTTCCGCTCGGAGATTTCCCTCCACACGCAGCAGGAAGAAGAAAAAAACCTGACTGACGCTTCGTGTGTGATGTTGAGCCCAAAAGTTTTATTGAAGCCGAGAGTGGAGAGGGGACGAGGCTGAAGAGGAGAAAGTTCCCGAGGGGGAAGTCAGACTTTCACGGAGGAGACGGTGAAGAACAATTTCTGTTTCTGATCCAAACGTGTTTGTGTGGACGTGCGGCTCCTACAGCGTCCGACCTGCACCTCCCGAACTTTCTAACGACGCCTCAAAACGCCGCAGACATAAGGGCTGTGATTGGCATAAGGGCTGTGATTGGTCCTCTGCCGCAGACATAAGGGCTGTGATTGGTCCTCTGCACCGCTCTGCATTTCCTCCTCATTCTAGACTCTGAGGAATAATGTGTTTAATGCAGCTTTAACCCTTTAATGTTCTGCTCAACCATATGGTAGATCACATTTTGAGTCGCTATATCTTATTGGGGAATGTGTTGAACTGAACCCAACCTGATTGGAGTCATCTCTACTACTTGGTAGAGGTATGCTATGCATAAAACATCCATTAGAGGGCACTCTATTTTTGGACAGTAAGACTTTTCACTCATCGTGACTCCAGCAAGTTAAAAACAGAAGAATCACTTCTGACATGCGGACAACTTCTGGCTGTATTTTAAAAAGGTAAATCCGTTTTTCAACATATTACATCATCTAACACGTTACTTAACAGAAGTATGTCACTTGATGCAACAGAAAAACATTTTATAAGGGTCAAATAATTTTTTAAAAAACATGCTTGACCAAAGCGGTTGAGATGTCACTCTATGGTAAACCTTGGCATGGCTTGACATCTCAACCATATGGTAAGTTTGGTGAATTTATGCTAACTTCATTAAATTTTACTATTTTCAGTGGAATAAAAACCCTTCTGTTCATGCATTGTTGTCAATATGTTACAATTACTGTGTTATTATACTGAAATTATTTAATATGTGTGATTTTGTATTTAATTAACACACATGCTAACATTTAGCTATAACACTGCATGATTTCTTTTTTTACCTTCCATTTCTTTGTTTTAGGAACAAAAGATGGATGCTAAATCATTTTATGGTTCAAGGCCACGGTCTTTTCTGGCCCTTGTACCAGAAGATCCTCAAGATTCTGAGGCTGATCTGAGTGATGATGATGATGACACAATAGGGGATCCTGATTATCTGCCCAAACAAGTAGAGGTGATCGGCGACATTTCCACTGAATGTATGCATGAAGAGGAGATGCCCTCTACAAGCACATCTGTTAAGAAGAATAAAAAGGGAAAACACAGCTTAAAAAAAGTAATGGAAGAGCTGGATGAGACCCCTGTGTCACCCCCATGCACAAAGAAGAAAAAAATGGCTGAAAAGAAAGAAAAAGAATTCAGGAGAATCTGGAAGCATGTAGATATTGGCCAATTCCAGGTTCCTGATTCAAGTTTTGCACCCGGAGTTCTGTCAAAGACACCATTTCCAATATTTCAAGATGCGCTTCACTGATGAGATGATTCTACCTGTGGGATCATGCCTCTTACAAGTGTCCAACGGTGGAGCAAAGATGCAAAACGAAGATTGCTGTCCAATGCCCATCACTCATTGCTGCCTATAATCAGCATATGGGTGGCATTGATCTTTCCGACATGCTGGTTCATCTGTACAAGACCCCAGCCAAATCACAGCGCTGGTACTTCCCCCCCTGTTTGGATACGTCCTTGACCTGTGCATTTCCAATTCGTGGCTTGTCTACAAAGAGAGACTGTGACCTACTGAAGGAAAAACCAATGCCTCTCAAAATGTTTCGCCTGGCTGTGGCGAACAGTTTGAAACAAGTCAACAAGCCAGCACCTAGAGTTGGTCGGCCATCATCTGCTAGTCCACCACAAATGTCTTGTGAGAAGAAGCGCCTCCCCCCAGACATACGCTACGACACCTATGGACATTGGCCACTTCACACTGACAACCGGGGACGGTGCAGCCTCTGCCCAAAGGTGGTGTCAAGATGGACATGTGAGACGTGCAATGTTTTCCTGTGCTTGATCAGAGAGAGAGAGAATGCTTTGTAGCGTATCATCAAAAATAATGTGCCCAGGGTTACCAGTGGTTACCATTATTTTGTTTGAGAAGATTTGTATCATTTTTGAATTTGTTCAATGCAAAAAAAAGATGTTTGGAGATTTTACACAGCACAACTGAGAAGTTGGATAGGTCCTCAGTTGTCCTTTTTTTATTATTTTAAGAGAGGGGAAATACATGTTTTTGAAAGTACAATTGTTGCATAAGTGTTGGAATTTTATGCCGAAAATGGGAGCGAAGTTCGTTTGTTGGAATAAAATTTACTTGACATCAATTGTTTTCTGGTATTTTTACATTTTCTACTTTCTTTTTTGTATTTGTAGGTATTAAATAATAATTTAATTGATAATATACATTTATAGTTATGTATTAGATACTTTTACCATCAAGCACCATCTCGACCAATTGGTAGAGGCATATATTTTTAAAACTGGGGGGTCTATTTTTTATTTTTTTATTTATTTTTGTCATTAGTGACCCAATAACTTAAAAAGCACAAAAAAATAATTTTTACATTGTTTTTTTCTTGGAGTGAACATTAAAGGGTTAAACATTTGTTTACGTTTTACACAAACCAAACTTCAAAGCGCATGGCTCATTTGCATACAACTCATTTGCATACAGCTAATTTGCATACAGTATAAGCGCTGATAAAAACAGCTCGTGCGCTGATGCTGATGTGATCGAACGCGCTGCAGAGTTTGGTTTGATCAGAACTTGTGCCTCATCTTCAAATATAAAGCTGAGACTCTGTTTCTGAAGGTTTAGGAGCAGATACAGAATAATTCTGAATTAGTCACAGTAAAACCATAAACCCGGGAAAATGTGAGAATGTTTAACAGCATCAAAATTTGGATTCCGCCCAAACGTAGTCATGAGCTTTGTTTGTCGATTTGGAATGTTTTAAAATCGATATTGTACAGAGTAAACCCATCTTAAGACTCCATTAACTGATCTCACGATAGAGGACTGCAGCCCTGCAGTGTGTCTCCACAGTCCTCATCAGTGTTGTGTCTCTCCAGCCTGTCCCACTGCAGAGTGACTGAGGCTTTACTCAAGCCTCTCTCTTCAGCTCTGACGTTTCCACATTCGTCTCTGAGACATTTGGATCTGAGCAACAGCGACCTGCACGACCCTGGAGTGAAGCTGCTCTGTGAGGGGCTGAGCAGTCCGTCCTGCAGACTCACCACACTCAGGTACTGCACAGCTGCCATTATACAACCCAACTGTCATTATACAACCCAACTGTCATTATATACAACCCAACTGTCATTATATACAACCCAACTGTCATTATACAACCCAACTGTCATTATACAACCCAACTGTCATTATATACAACCCAACTGTCATTATATACAACCCAACTGTCATTATACAACCCAACTGTCATTATACAACCCAACTGTCATTATATACAACCCAACTGTCATTATATACAACCCAACTGTCATTATATACAACCCAACTGTCATTATATACAACCCAACTGTCATTATACAACCCAACTGTCATTATACAACCCAACTGTCATTATATACAACCCAACTGTCATTATATACAACCCAACTGTCATTATATACAACCCAACTGTCATTATACAACCCAACTGTCATTATATACAACCCAACTGTCATTATACAACCCAACTGTCATTATACAACCCAACTGTCATTATACAACCCAACTGTCATTATATACAACCCAACTGTCATTATATACAACCCAACTGTCATTATACAACCCAACTGTCATTATACAACCCAACTGTCATTATATACAACCCAACTGTCATTATATACAACCCAACTGTCATTATATACAACCCAACTGTCATTATACAACCCAACTGTCATTATACAACCCAACTGTCATTATACAACCCAACTGTCATTATATACAACCCAACTGTCATTATACAACCCAACTGTCATTATACAACCCAACTGTCATTATACAACCCAACTGTCATTATATACAACCCAACTGTCATTATATACAACCCAACTGTCATTATATACAACCCAACTGTCATTATACAACCCAACTGTCATTATATACAACCCAACTGTCATTATACAACCCAACTGTCATTATATACAACCCAACTGTCATTATACAAACCAACTGTCATTATATACAACCCAACTGTCATTATATACAACCCAACTGTCATTATACAACCCAACTGTCATTATACAACCCAACTATCATTATATACAACCCAACTGTCATTATACAACCCAACTGTCATTATACAACCCAACTATCATTATATACAACCCAGCTGTCATTATACAACCCAACTGTCATTATATACAACCCAACTGTCATTATACAACCCAACTGTCATTATACAACCCAACTGTCATTATATACAACCCAACTGTCATTATACAACCCAACTGTCATTATATACAACCCAACTGTCATTATACAACCCAACTGTCATTATATACAACCCAACTGTCATTATATACAACCCAACTGTCATTATACAACCCAACTGTCATTATACAACCCAACTGTCATTATACAACCCAACTGTCATTATACAACCCAACTGTCATTTTATACAACCCAACTGTCATTATATACAACCCAACTGTCATTATACAACCCAACTGTCATTATACAACCCAACTGTCATTATATACAACCCAACTGTCATTATACAACCCAACTGTCATTATACAACCCAACTGTCATTATACAACCCAACTGTCATTATACAACCCAACTGTCATTATATACAACCCAACTGTCATTATATACAACCCAACTGTCATTATACAACACACCTGTCATTATACAACCCAACTGTCATTATACAACCCAACTGTCATTATATACAACCCAACTGTCATTATACAACCCAACTGTCATTATACAACCCAAGTGTCATTATACAACCCAACTGTCATTATATACAACCCAACTGTCATTATACAACCCACCTGTCATTATACAACCCAACTGTCATTATATACAAAACAACTGTCATTATATACAACCCAACTGTCATTATACAACCCAACTGTCATTATACAACCCAACTGTCATTATATACAACCCAACTGTCATTATATACAACCCAACTGTCATTATATACAACCCAACTGTCATTATACAACCCAGCTGTCATTATACAACCCAACTGTCATTATATACAAAACAACTGTCATTATATACAACCCAACTGTCATTATACAACCCAACTGTCATTATATACAAACCAACTGTCATTATATACAACCCAACTGTCATTATACAACCCAACTGTCATTATATACAACCCAACTGTCATTATACAAACCAACTGTCATTATACAACCCAACTGTCATTATACAACCCAACTGTCATTATACAACCCAACTGTCATTATATACAACCCAACTGTCATTATACAACCCAACTGTCATTATACAACCCAACTGTCATTATACAACCCAACTGTCATTATATACAACCCAACTGTCATTATACAACCCAACTGTCATTATATACAACCCAACTGTCATTATACAACCCAACTGTCATTATATACAACCCAACTGTCATTATATACAACCCAACTGTCATTATACATAACCCACCTGTCGTTATATAACCCACCTGTCGTTATATATAACCCACCTGTCGTTATATATAACCCACCTGTTGTTATATAACCCACCTGTCGTTATATAACCCACCTGTCGTTATATATAACCCACCTGTCATTATACATAACCCACCTGTTATTATATATAACCCACCTGTCGTTATATAACCCACCTGTCATTATACATAACCCACCTGTCGTTATATAACCCACCTGTCATTATATATAACCCACCTGTCATTATACATAACCCACCTGTTATTATATATAACCCACCTGTCATTATACATAACCCACCTGTCGTTATATATAACCCACCTGTCGTTATATATAACCCACCTGTCGTTATATAACCCACCTGTCGTTATATAACCCACCTGTCATTATATAACCCACCTGTCATTATATATAACCCACCTGTCATTATATATAACCCACCTGTCATTATACATAACCCACCTGTCGTTATACATAACCCACCTGTCGTTATATATAACCCACCTGTCGTTATATAACCCACCTGTCGTTATATAACCCACCTGTCGTTATATATAACCCACCTGTCGTTATATATAACCCACCTGTCATTATACATAACCCACCTGTTATTATACATAACCCACCTGTCGTTATATATAACCCACCTGTCATTATATAACCCACCTGTTATTATACATAACCCACCTGTCGTTATATAACCCACCTGTCGTTATATATAACCCACCTGTCGTTATATATAACCCACCTGTTATTATATAACCCACCTGTCGTTATATAACCCACCTGTCGTTATATATAACCCACCTGTCGTTATATAACCCACCTGTTATTATATAACCCACCTGTTATTATATATAACCCACCTGTCATTATACATAACCCACCTGTTATTATATATAACCCACCTGTCATTATACATAACCCACCTGTTATTATACATAACCCACCTGTTATTATATATAACCCACCTGTTGTTATATAACCCACCTGTCATTATATAACCCACCTGTCATTATACATAACCCACCTGTCGTTATATATAACCCACCTGTCATTATACATAACCCACCTGTCATTATATATAACCCACCTGTCGTTATCTACCCTAACCCTGTGTGTTCTCATGACGTGGTGTGTGCAGATTGTCCGGTTGCCTGGTGACAGAAACAGGCTGTGGTTTCCTGGTCTCGGCTCTAAAGTCAAACCCGTCCCATCTGGAGGAGCTGGACCTCAGCTATAACCACCTGGAGTCAGGAGAAGCCGCCCTGAGGGAGCTAAAGACAGAGCCTCAGTTTAACCTCCTGCACTTTGAGTAAGTTTCACAAACTTCCCATCAGCCCCTGAGAACCTGGGAATGTTTAACACTGTAAATGATGTTTTGTTTGCAGTGTGTCTAATGGTGGACGTCACAGAATGATCCCAGGACTGAAGAAATGTAAGTTTAGACTTAGATTTATTATCAACGCTTTTGTGTCTTATGTCGCCATGTGCGTCCTGAACTCGCTCACACACACAGATCTTCGGCTCCTCCTCCTCGCCCCTCTTCTCCTCCTCCTCGCCCGGCTCTTCCCCACCTGGGTAGCTGTGGTCATACTGAACTGGCCCACGGGCCTGGACATCTATAGCCTGTCCGTCCATGGGAGTGGATCTCTCCTTCACTGTAGTTCTCCCCGAGGTTTCTTCTTTTTCCCAGGACCCTGGGTTTTTTGGAGTTTTTCCTTGCTGAGAAGGAGGGTCTAAGGACAGGGGATGACTGGACCATGTTTCATTTGCTGCTTTACATGAATGTTGTTTTTTCCTGTTTTGATATGTCTGTGTGTATGTTTTACTCATCCATATCTTGGAACGCCCTTAGAGGCAACTGTTGTTGCGATTTTGGGCGCTACAAAATAAATTAAATTGAATCTTTAAAGCTTTAGGACGGTTCGTTAAGTGAACACCAGTCATACAAATGCACGATCAGCTGACCAGCAAACTCATTTCCACCACAACGGACTTCAAGCTAGAGGTCTGCCGCCCGCTCCCGCATTCTTCAGTCCCGCTCCCGCATTCTTCACTCCCGCATTCTTCAGTCCCGCTCCCGCATTCTTCACTCCCGCATTCTTCAGTCCCGTTCCCTCATTCTTCAGTCCCGCTCCCGCATTCTTCAGTCCCGCTCCCGCATTCTTCAGTCCCGCTCCCTCATTCTTCAGTCCCGCTCCCGCAGTCTTCAGTCCCACTCTTGCATTCTTCAGTCCCGCTCCCACATTCTTCAGTCCCGCTCCCGCATTCTTCAGTCCCGCTCCCACATTCTTCAGTCCCGCTCCCACATTCTTCAGTCCCGCTCCCGCAGTCTTCAGTCCCACTCCCACATTCTTCAGTCCCGCTCCCGCAGTCTTCAGTCCCGCTCCCGCATTCTTCAGTCCCGCTCCCGCATTCTTCACTCCCGCATTCTTCAGTCTCGCTCCCGCATTCTTCACTCCCGCATTCTTCAGTCTCGCTCCCGCATTCTTCAGTCCCGCTCCCGCATTCTTCAGTCCCACTCTTGCATTCTTCAGTCCCGCTCCCACATTCTTCAGTCCCGCTCCCGCATTCTTCAGTCCCGCTCCCACATTCTTCAGTCCCGCTCCCACATTCTTCAGTCCCGCTCCCGCAGTCTTCAGTCCCGCTCCCGCAGTCTTCAGTCTCGCTCCCGCATTCTTCAGTCTCGCTCTCGCATTCTTCAGTCCCACTCCCGCATTCTTCAGTCCCGCTCCCGCAGTCTTCAGTCCCGCTCCCGCATTCTTCAGTCCCGCTCCCGCAGTCTTCAGTCCCACTCTTGCATTCTTCAGTCTCGCTCCCGCATTCTTCAGTCCCACTCCCGCATTCTTCAGTCTCGCTCCCGCATTCTTCAGTCCCGCTCCCGCAGTCTTCAGTCCCACTCTTGCATTCTTCAGTCCCGCTCCCACATTCTTCAGTCCCGCTCCCGCATTCTTCAGTCCCGCTCCCACATTCTTCAGTCCCGCTCCCACATTCTTCAGTCCCGCTCCCGCATTCTTCAGTCCCGCTCCCGCAGTCTTCAGTCCCGCTCCCGCAGTCTTCAGTCTCGCTCCCGCATTCTTCAGTCCCGCTCCCGCAGTCTTCAGTCTCGCTCCCGCATTCTTCAGTCTCGCTCCCGCATTCTTCAGTCCCACTCCCGCATTCTTCAGTCTCGCTCCCGCATTCTTCAGTCTCGCTCCCGCATTCTTCAGTCCCACTCCCACATTCTTCAGTCCCGCTCCCGCAGTCTTCAGTCCCGCTCCCGCATTCTTCAGTCCCGCTCCCGCATTCTTCAGTCTCGCTCCCGCATTCTTCAGTCCCGCTCCCGCAGTCTTCAGTCCCGCTCCCGCATTCTTCAGTCCCGCTCCCGCAGTCTTCAGTCCCGCTCCCGCATTCTTCAGTCCCGCTCCCGCATTCTTCAGTCCCGCTCCCGCATTCTTCAGTCCCGTTCCCGCATTCTTCAG